>OY744532.1:64623827-64731327 GCA_963556195.1 Sepiola atlantica | reverse complement strand
TAGTCTATCCCCATTTTGTAGGGTCCATGTTTTCACTCATACCCATTCATTCCATAACTTAGAAATGAGATCGCCTTGAATGATGTTTTGTAGCTAAATCTTCCATTCTCATTTTTTTTTTTCAGTAATAGGACTTATACTTCAGTGTTTGGGGCATACAATTAAGGAGTTGGGTTGAAGTTTTTTTTTCATATCTGTCATGAAATCTGACCAACCCCAACACATCAGATCAGAGGATATGGCTGAAACTGTTACATTTGACCAGCATAGAGATTATCCTAAAGATGGTCATGTGGAACGTTTATCCTCCTGGATAAACCGCTGCAGTAGCATGGATGTCTTAAGTCGCAGGAAGCTTGGCCGGCCAAGGAAAACTTGGAAGCAAGTGATTAGAAAAAACGCACAGAGTGGAACCTGGAGACAGTTGACCTGCTGAACCGTCAGAACTGGAAAGTGAACTTGCATAATATCAGAAAACTTCCGACCCCTGAACACGGGAAAAGTGACGTTAAATGGATAGAAGAAGAAGAAAGAAGTTAAAGACTACAGTTACTTCTCCATACAACCACCCCCACAGTGAAACATGCTTAAATATCAGTAATTAGACTAGCGGTCCTTCCTTCAGCAAATTTCAGCCTGTGAAGGAAAAAAGCCCTGATCTAAAAGAAAATGCTCAGTCTTGGGAATCATCCACAGAATTAGCATGTTTCTTTATAGCCTCTAGAAGTGCAATTTTGTCTGACTTTCATAGTTGATGCTTATATTTAAACAAGTAGGGGTGGTATGAAGAAAGCTCAGACAACATTAATTCATCTAAACTTAGCTTATCAGTCTGTGACACAACCAAGAACCTCTAAAGTAAAAGGGATGAATCGATTATCCTGTCTTCAGCAAAACCTTTGCTGGTGCAAGTCTCTTTGATTTATGGTTATCTTTGTGAAAATAGGAAAATATGCTCTTCTGAACAATGTCCTGAGCAAATGTGGAAAGATTCATGCACATTCACTTTGCTGACAATGAAGTATAGAGTTCAAGCACGAATGCAAATTTCGTCCAACCGTCTTCATCGTTGGATTATTACACTGTTGGGTAGTGTGTTTAGGCCTCTGCTCTATGTCTAATATGCGATATCCAGCATCTGGACTATGCAGAGACTATTGAATCTGCCTTACAAAAGCCGACTCAAGAAGCTTAACCTTCTCTCCCTTGAGCACCGATATTTACATGGTGATCTAATTTTGGCCTACAATCTCTTTAATGGCCATTATGATCTTCCTCAGGACCTATTTTTCACTCCTGCGCCAGAAAGAGGTCTATGTGGGTTAGTTACCAGTAAAATGTTTCAATGCAGATTTCGATTGAACCGGAGAAGGGATCGCTTTCTCAATCAGGATCACTGGACCTTGGAATGGATTTCCAGGAGATGTAGTAAATGGTAAAGTTTACAAAAAAAAATGTGTTCATGTTACTCATAGTGTTGCCTAGAATACATATCCCATAATTCATAATAAATTCATTAGTTTAGGAGTTTACACATATGCACATACATATTATTGATGTTTTCATACACACACACACACAAGTCTGGTTAAAATTTTATTGCATGATATAACTCAAATGTTGATGTGGCATAATTCTTTTCTGTATTAAATTTATTGTATCTCACTTATTTTTTTTCAATTTGGGGAAAAAAGGGAAATTTGTGGGAGGTGACACACCTAAAATGGTAGAATTTACAGAAAAAAATAATGCAACCACGTTACTCACCGTGTTGCTTAGAATATATATTCCATAATTCATGATGATTGTTCATTAGTTTAGGAATGAATCCTATGCATAGAAATATATATATATATATATATATATATATATATATATATATGGGAGAGGACATCTGTTTGTAGGAGAGGTATTCGGTGTATATGATTTTTGTTTGCTTTACATCACATTCCCACTAAAACTTTGTTCATAACATCGATATTAAAAAAACTAAAAAAAATTTTTTTTAAATCATTCATTCCACCTCACATATTTTGAATTTTAACGTCTGTTTGTTAAAAAAAAAAGAATAAAAACATTCCTTTCACGTAATAGCCGCGACTCATATTTTCAAATTATAACTTCTATGTTTTCTTCGAATCAGTCATCTTGAGACAGTCTTTAAATAAAGACAGAACGTTGATGAACGTGTAAACAATTTTCCATTTTTCATATATATATATATATATAGTAATTAGTTAAATTCCAATGACCAAAATTCAGTCGTTAATCATAATATTCATGTTGCAATGACAGAATTGTCGATGGTTTTACAATCGTTTTGTAATGTGCAAAGTGCTACAATCAGGAGAAATTACACGTTTACTTACGCAAATTTAATTACAACATAATCATTTATTTAAATTCCAAGAATTCAACATAAGCAACAGTTTGTGTACGATCGTTTCTGAAACGATATGGGTTTTTTTATTGATATCGGTTTCTTCATCAGCACAGAGTATAGACACCAACTTGGAAGCTAACATTTAACATCGAGACCATAGAGTTGTTCACTCCAAGTTATATAGCAAATTAGATAGGAAGAAGGGGGGGGTTAGGGTACAGGAAATACAAACCACTTCAGACAGTGTACAAATCAGTTGAAATGGATATACAAAGGGACACAAAGGGGGAAGAACGGTTGTTAGAGTACAGGTATGGATAAAACACACATCAATAGAAAAAGGAATTATACAATTAGAAGGAACATCCCCTCCCTGCGGCGAATAATGCAAATATATAAGCATTTACAGTGAAAAGGGTAGTTAATTGTTCAATTCTCTATCAACCAAAAGGTGGAGAGATGCTATTAATATAACGCTTGCAAGGAACATTATCAAAACCTATCATAATAGAAATTTAAAAAATTAAAGAATTAGAAAATTAAAATATTGAAAAGTTACAAAAGTTTTTAAAATTTAAAAAGCAAAAGGAAATGAAAAAAAAAACAAAAAAAATAGTAAAATAAGTTGCAGTTCTACAAATACACTAAGTAGAAGCAAGTTTAATGACAATATATATATATATATATATATATATATATATATATACCTTACTTTCTATATATACAGACCCACTTTATCTGACATAAATATTACCTAACATTCATTTGTTTATTGTTTTCCTCAGCAATCTTGTGTTATCCCTCACCTAGTAAATAATGAGGTCACTCTCTACCAAATCTCAACTCGTTACCTAATCAGCAAAGCAGATGTTGTGCGAAAACAGATTTCCCAAGTACGAATCTTGATGGAATTCTCTTGACCTTCTTTATAATATTGGATGCTTTTCAATTTGCACTCAATGACAATTTGATAATTTGCAATAAAAAGCAACTGAAATGAAGATGTAATGTTACTAAAGTAACTGCTGCAATAAATACTGTCATGTGTTTTTTGATTTATCTAAACGAATAAATGCGAAAGTTTTTTTTCACTTATCACTCCTATATTAACCATCAAAACAGAGTCGTGTTATTTAAATCAATAATACAACAGAGTATTTTGAAATACTCTACATATAGTACAGACGAACGATCCAAAAACAAGTATTTGAATGCCTAACTTGCATAACGATCTTTTTAAACCGTTCATAATAAATTAATTTTTGGTGTTATTCATTTGTAATTTTATTCTCCTATTTTGTCTCTATATATGCAATGATGTTGTCGATATATACAGTAATTAAGTAAAATGATTTAATAAGAAAAATGGGTTACTTACAAAATATTTTTCTTAAATTAAACTACCATCGCTCATGATGTTCCTCTAAGACGAACTTATTTTCTTCCTTGAATTTTCTGTAAGATGTGCTGCTAAAGGCGCTGATGAAGAGACGTTCTGGAGTGGCTTTGTAAAAAAAATTTTTTGAATTGAAAAATAAAAAAAATAAAAATTAAAGTATTTCTAGAATGTTTTGGAAACGACCGTACGCCATAATAGACTTGTTGTTCTAATTCTTTGAACAATTGGAATGTTCTGATTCATTAAATCATCTTTATATATATATATATATATATATATATATATATATATATATCTTTCTTTCTCCCTTTCTCTTTCTCTCTCAAGTCTCCCATTAACGGCACCATTGTTTTTAATTTCAATGATTGTTTTTATCTCGTAGACAAAACGTTTTGTATTTATTTTTAAATGTTCTTTCCGGAATTTAGAGGGACTTAATTTTCAACAACTACTTTACGGTCTTATTTAAAAAATAAATAAATTTGTATCAAAATTATCAAAATGCTAATGTTTATTAAATAAAGTTTTAGTTTCGTGTTTACAAAAAACTTATGAATGAAATGTTGATTATTTAAAATTTTGGTTTCAAGTAGTGAACTTTGCAAAACCAACTAGCCTCTATATAAAGTATACCAATTTTGTATGTACAGGATTCATTCCTAAACTAATTAACTGATCATTATGAATTTTGGAACATAACTACTAGGGGTATAGGTGCGTAATGTAGGCTATATTTAGTTTAATTTAGTTTGATGAAAAAGAGGTAAAAAGGGGTGGAAGCCCTTTGGGAAAATTCAGATACCTCCGATTTTTGTGAAATTTTAATTTTTATTAGACACGGTGGGTGAATATTGTTGATCATGTATGCTACTTCTAGATAAACCAACTGCTCTGGATCACTATTTCCCGAACAGCCAAAGTTCGCTAGTTGAAGAATGTGTGTTCAGCCGTTGCTTCTTCAGTATTGTCGGAACACAGACAATCAAGCATGTCTGCTGTGCTTAAACTAAAGACTGTGCAATTGAGAGTAACACGTTCTGGATCAATCGCCAAATCAGAAAGTACTCAGAATTGTTGAGATATCTAAAACGTTGTTTCCCACTCTATTGAGAGCGTATTACTTCCATCAACCATCCCAGCCACTCTCCAAGCGAATCTGAAATAGAAGCTTCCATTAAATCCCTGTATAGTTCCTTTCTAGACCGTGAAAAGTCACTGGATCAAGAAAACTTTATGAGGGCAATTTAGCACTTGGCGAAAAAACTATGATTAACCCCTCGGTTTATGATGGCCCTTAATCAAAGGGCTGAGGATGAGGTCAGGAAAGGCATTCTCAACCAAAAGGCCCCAGACAGATTCCTGGGTCTTTTGACTAAGATGAAAGTGTAGCATCTGTTCTGATACTACACTTCATCTGTTCTGTCTTCAATCAGTGACGGTGAGATCCTTATATGCAATTTTTTCATTTTTGTCCCAATTCAGAGTGCCCCTTTTTGAGGAGATAGATTTTCCCACACAAAAAAAACGACCTTGTGTCTAACTCTGCCCTCGTGGAGAGACAAGTTAATAGGACGTCATCTATAAAAGCTTGACTCAGGAAAGCTAGTCTCTCTGCATGTCGATGTCTTGCCAAGTCAGGCATCTCCAAGCCTCACTCATAACACAGATTCTACATGGATGTTGATACTATACTACACAGATACTACACTTTAATCCTAGTTGAAAGGCTGGATAAAAATGTAATTAAGTCTCATGTAATAAAAAGCAAAAGGGAACTAACTTAAATTTCAAAGAACCAAAAGCTCTAGATTTATTTTCAATGCAGAGAAAAGACATCCATAAATGGGGGGGGGGGGGGGGGGCGATTTTTCTTTTACAGAATTCATAGTTTTCTGATTTATTGTTTCCGAAGATAGAAAATAAATTCAAACAATCTTGTAAAACCACATCTTGACATTTATTTTTTTAATCTTGTGTTAATAATTTATAACTTATCAATCAAATTAGTATTTTTTTTTGGTGTTTTTTGTTTTGGTAAACAGATGGAGTACTGTTGTCATATTTGGGCTGGTGAATCTCTGTCCCATTTGAGGGTTCTTCATAAGGTTCAGAAACGTACCTGTAATTTGATTGGCCCTACCCTTTCTTCTTCTCTACACTTCCTCTCTCACAGACGTGATGTTGCTAGTCTCAGTCTTTTCTATAAATACTATTATGGCATGTGTTCTTCAGAATTATGTGATCTATTCCCTGCTTCTTTTGTTCCAGCTTGTTTGACTCGTTGGTCTAGTGGTCTTCATCAATTCGCTGTTTTGATACTTCATTGTAATACAGCTTCCCATCCCAGTAGCTTTTTCCCAAGAACTGCAAGCTTGTGAAACTGTATTACTGCTGACTGTTTTCCTCCTACCTATAGCCTTGGTCTTTTCAAGACCAAGGCAATAGGCATCTCCTTTCTTTGCGATAATCATATTTTGTTCTTGCATAAAGTGGCTTCATGCCTTGTCTGGTGCGATTTCCATAAATAAAAAAAATCTCTATTTTTAAAAAGTTAAGTCTATTGATATATTTATATATATTTATGTACATGATTCACTCTGAAACTAATTAACCGATCGTAATGGATTTTGGAACACAGCTGCTAAGCTAAGGGGTCTAAATGTAGGCGATATTTAGTTTTATGCAAAGGAAATAAAAAGGGGTCGGAAGCCCTTCATGAAAATTCAGTTTCTTAAAAATATTTTAAAAGGGTTTTAAGGAGCATAATATGGGCATAACCTCCCATTTGAAAATTCAAATATATCAAGTTTGCGTAGAATTTTATCCATAGTCATTAGACATCAATTAAGCAAGATTCCCTGAATTTCAATTTCTTCTTAAGACCCCTTAAGCTCTAAATTTTAGACATTTTCTAGAATCAAAATCATGTAATAAATTTTGATCAAAATTGGAATGAGGGTTCTAGACATAAGGTTTACTAGCAGTATATCTTGATTTTAATCTTCGTAAGGGGACATAAAAGTGGTGCAAAACTGTTCTGTTCGACGGGTATTCTTCTAGTTAATTATAACACTAACTGTATTTACCCGGCGTTGCTCAGGTGGAGACATCTTGCCAAGTCGAGTGCTTAGAGAAAAATAATTCCATGTACAGTCACGCTTATATATATTTTTTTAAATTCCTTTTAGTTTTTCCTTATTTTTTCAATTTATTTTTTATTTGAATAAATATTCGATTAATAATAAGTAAGTAAACATTTAATTATGTTTTTATCAAAGTTAAAGTCGTTGCAGCAAAATCCGACACTTGACAAACGGTAAACGAAATACCAGGAGGTGCTGAGGAGTGTGGTGAAGCCCTGAATGAACGCGATCGCCGCCGAACACCCCTACGTCTTCCAGCAGGACTCCGTTCCTGCACACAAGGCCAAGACGACCAAGGCGTGGCTGCTCAACAATGTTCCTTACCACTGGTTGCCAGACTTGTGGTTGCTTTCCTCACCCAACTTCAACCCCCTTGACTATTTCTTCTGGGGCGTGATCGAGGCCAAGACCAACAAGCATACCCACAACATGGTCGACTCTCTGAAGGCTGTCGTCGTGTAGGCGACTGCTGCTATAGACAAGGACATCGTTGCCAAAGCATGTGACTCATTTTGTGCCCGCCTTCAGATGGTCGTCTCCGGCTGCGGTGGTTGCATTGAAAAATAATGTAGTATGTAACTAACCATTGCTAAATTAACTGTCGGGTCTCTGCATATACAACTTTTGATTTTATCGCCTATTTCCTTTTTTGTCAAGTGTCGGATTTTGCTGCAACACCCTGTACATGCGAGAAACATAAGATCTTGTCTGATAGTTTTAATAATATAAGGATGACTCATTGTTTACCGCTATATTTTTGTTAATGTGCAGTCGCAAGCATTTGCGGTTTAAATTAGTAACAGTATTTTTTTCTGGTTATGGATTTTTAAAGCTAAACATACAATATCTCATCTTTGTATGACTCGAAGAATACTGGATTTTTCCACATTAAAAACTGACCTTGTGCCTAACTCTGCCCTCATGGGGAGACAAGTAAATAGAAACTCATCTATTAAGGTTTGACCCAGGAAAGCTAGTCTCTCAGCATGTCGATGACTTGCCAAGTCAGGCATCCCCAAGCCTCACTCATAACACAGATTCTACACTATACTACACAGATACTATACTTTGATCCTAGCTGATTTTTTGCACCACTTTTATGTCCTCTTACAAAGATTAAAATCAAGATACTAAACCTTATGCCTAGAGTCCTTTTTCCAATTTTGATCAGTATCCAATCCATTACATCAGACCTATTGCATTCACTTGAGAAATTTAGGGTTCATACCTTTCCCCACGGTTTTAGTATGTAACTGAAGTTAAAAGATCTAATCTGATTTATACTTGACATAGCCAATTACAGTCTGTGATGATACTCATTATGCAAATAACTCATGCACCCCCTGTAAAAACTTAAATAATTATTTCATTAATCTATATAATACTTACAAGAAGTATAAGACAATGGAGATGGATAAGCATTCAGATGTGGAGAAAGTATATTTGGATGAAGACACTAATATGATATAGATTCTAATAAAATTGTAATGAAATCACTACTCCTAGCGTTCCTTGTATTGATGATGATGATGATGATATATCCGTAAATGCTGATGATTACTCTGAACAAAATTGTACCAAATTTACTAATGGAGGTATGACGTAAATATCTGGCCGAGGTAGAACTCAAATAAATGTTGTTCAACATTTTTGTCTTGAAAAAAAAAAAAATCAGACTGAAGTTTCGTTCCAAGCCAATATCAGTTAAATTTATTCTATTGATTTTTGCTAAGGTGGAAGTTTATTTTTTAAAAGGCCTCGAAATTCAATTATTTTGTGGCAATTTATTCAAGATGTTGCCAGAAAAGAAAACAAGATGCACCCAGTTAATCTGTGCGATTAGCAATGAAAATGCCATTTCAAACTTAAGCGTGACAGACCAATGAAAATACCATTTCAAACTTAAGCGTGACAGACCAATGAAAATACCATTTCAAACTTAAGCGTGACAGACCAATGAAAATGTCATTTCAAACTTAAGCGTGACAGACCGATGGACTAATAGGACCTCTTGTAGAGATAGTGGATGTATCTGAAAATTACATTTCAAACTTAATCATGACGGACAAAGTTAAATTCTAATTCAACTAATGGACAATGGAGATAAATGAGGACTCAGATGTGGAGAAAGTATATTTGGATGGCGAAGCGATTGAGGTTGTTCAGAAGTTTTGTTATCATGGTGATACCATTGGAGCACAGGGTGGAGCAGGTGCTAGTGTGGTTGCAAGAGTTAGGAATGAATAGATTAAGTTCAGGGAGCTTCTGCTATTACTAACCAGCAGAGTGTTACCACTGTCAACCAAGGGAGGAGTCTATCAGACATATGTACACAGTGTGATTATGTATGGAAGTGAAACCTGGCCAGTGAGGATTGAGGACATGCGTTGCATGGAAAGAAATTATATAAGAATGATACTTAAAGGCAGGCTTCGATCTGATGACCTCAAAGGAAGATTAAATCTGGATAGTATAGGGAGATGTGTGCAGTACAGGAGACTTCGAAAGTATGAACATATTGAAAGAATGGATGAGAGTTTTTAGATTAGTAGATGTAGAACAGTTGATGTAGCAGATTCAGTTCACAGGGAAAGCCAAGGCAGTGATAAGAATGAACTTGAGAGAAAGAGGGTTGAATAAAGATCTGTCCAGAAATAGGTTAGTTTGGAAGTCAATTTCTTAAAGCTGTCCAACAGATGCCGGCATGTAAAAACAGATGTTAAACCGATGATGATGATGCATTATCATAAACTGCTTTTGGACACATATAGTAGCTTTTATGCTGACAAATCAAACTTTGTTTTTGACTAGTCAATATTCTTTTGTTATTGTTGTCCCATGTTGTTACAATTTATTTTAAATATTACTTAGTCCAGCCCAGACAATCTATATTATAGAACATTTTTAAATAATAACCAAAATAACAAATTCAACAAGGGGAATAACTCTTTTTTAGTAGAATTTGGTATTTCGGACTACTGTTTTCATCTTGAGTGTTTTTATCACAACGTTTCAGCCGATGTAATCGACCTTCTTCAGGTGT
Source organism: Sepiola atlantica (assembly GCA_963556195.1). Taxonomy (NCBI): domain Eukaryota; kingdom Metazoa; phylum Mollusca; class Cephalopoda; order Sepiida; family Sepiolidae; genus Sepiola; species Sepiola atlantica. Next base: position 64,721,359 of record OY744532.1, on the reverse strand, counting down.
ACCTTGTCGAACTCGAGAATCTGGACGCAATTTCGAACGGAATCCTTTATGTAGCATGCTCTCGTTCCATCTGCCATGACTGGGAAGAAATCTTCAGTAATTCGCAATTCTTCGTATCGCCCGCACTGATGATTGAACCTTCAACCGACTGTCACTTAGAACTGAATTTTACTTAGTACTATATCCACTGCGCCACAAGTCCTTTTGATAAAAACACCCAAGATGCGAACAGTAGTCCGAATTTACAAAATTCTACAAATTATCAACCCTCATCTAAAAAATTCCGAAACACAGCTCTTTTTTAATTGAAAAATAACAAATGACTAATACTTTATTTTAAAAAAATGGGCAAACAAATAAAAATTAAAAACTAAAATGACTTCGCTGTATCCCGGGCAACGCCGGATAGGGATAACTAGTCTAAAACAAGATGTGGCCATTCAATCAGTGTTTACCGGCGAAAATGCTACTTTAAACTTACACGTAACAAACTAATTGACAGACCCCCCACCCTCCTTCCCCGCTAGATATTCTCGAATGCATCTAAAATAGTGATGGGATGATTCCAATATTTTTCCCGATTCCAATACAATTGCCGATTCTGTTCTAAATTCCCGATTCAAATATAATTACGGATTTCGATTCCGATTCTAAAATTGTCTCAGAAAGTAGAATTTCATTTTTTATGAATGTTGCATAGAGTCCTCATCTACTTTTAAATCTAGATATAATTTTTTTTTTTAATTTGACAAACTTCTTAAAGTTTTCGCTTTATTTATTGTATCCAAGATTTTGATAAACACATTGTGAGATTTTCATCCATATTTTTTTACTTGTGCCATTTTTTTTCTTATTTATCCACTTGTGCAATTTTTACCTGCGCTATTTTTTTCGAAATTTTAGCTTTACTGGTAGTTTAAAATCAATAATTATTTATCATTTTATCATTTGTGCCAGCAATAGAAAATTAAGTTTTAAGCAAAAATACATAAAAACATTAACGGAATCATTTTATGAATCTGAAATTAAGCTCAAACTTTTCAGGTTCTGATGCTGATTTTGATATTCCAAAAAAGTTCCAATTTTTACGATCCCTGATCCAGATTAATCGTCCCAACACTAATCTAAAATAAGATATTGTATTTCTTCAAATTAGGACCCGAGCTAACCCTACCCCTAACGGCGCCAAGTCGATTTTAGCTTGGGTCCTAATCTGGAGAAGCACCTAAGATATGTCCATTCAATCAACGCGTGTTCCAATGAAAACTGATTTTCAAACTTAATTGTGACAGACCAATGGACCAGGCAAGCGTCTTAGAGATAGTGGATGCATCTAAAAATGTTATTTGAAACCTAAGCACGACAGATCAATGTAAATTATATTTCAACCGACAGACAGAACCACTTTTTGAGATGCTTGGACACATCTAAAATAAAATGTGACCGTTCAATCTGCGCATTCAGTAATAGAAATGCAATGAATTATTTGGATTCTTCGGACCACCATTCTTATTTTGGTTGTTATTTTCACACCGTTTCGGCCGATGTCACCTCTGACCTTCTTCACATGCATCTGTTAAAGAACAGGTGAACCTATACAGAATTTCGAACTTAATTCTTTATTTAATCCATGGAGGTAGATTGTTCTTATTCCATCAGCCATGACTGGGTAGACGTGTTAAGTAATTCTAGTTATTATCGCATGTAGTGAGAATTGAACCTTCAACCTCCAGAAAACTGTCACTTAGAACTGATTGTTACTCGATGCCTTTATCTGTTGGGCTACGGGTCCATGTGGACAATTTTTGTATGAATTTTGTATCATTGAATCGTAACAATCTACGCCTTTGGAATAAGTAAAGGGTCCAGTTTGAAATTCCGTCCAAGTTCCGAGTTTAACGTAAATATTCTTGAGTTCGAAAAGATGCACCTGAAGAAGGTCAGAGGTTACATCAGATGAAGCATTGTGAAAATAACAGTCAAGATGAGAATAGTAGTCTGAATAATACAAATTATCAATCATCATCTAAAAAAATTATGAAATATAAAAATGCTGATCCAAACTTACGTCTGACAGACCGACTGATAGAGATTCTCGGGTGAATCTACAATAAGATACATTTATTCTATCTGCATATTTATTGATGGAAATGCTATTTTAAGCCGAAACGTGACAGACTGACAGAAAGAGCCGTCTATAGCGAGGTATGTACCCATGTAAGAATCAAATTCTGAGAAAGGTTAATATTATTTAATCTGTTCATTGCTATCGGCTAAGGGAAGAGTTTATCAGACATGTCTGCAAAGTGTGGTGTATGGAAGTGAAACCTGTCCAATAAGGGTTGAGGATATGTGTTATATAGAGAGAAATGATATGAGAAGGTTACGATGGATGTGTAATGTGAGTGTTAAAGACAAGCTTAGATCTGATGACCTCAGAGGTAGATTGGGGGAGAGGTGTGCAGAACAGGAGACTAAGTTGGTTTAGTCACCTTGAAAGAATGGATGAAAGTGCTTGGGTTAGTAGATGTAGAACAGTTGAGATAACAAGGTCAGTTGACAAGGGCAGGCCAAGGAAATCATGGGAGGAAGTGATAAGGATGAACTTGAAATAAAGGGATAAATAAAGACCTGACCAAGATAGGTTAGCGTAGAAGTCATTTTCTAAAAGACATTAAACCGAAAATGGTTGGAATAGAATTTTGTCAAAGTTTCTGATAGTAAAATCTTAGAAGCGACTTATGGGTGTTATTTTTATTGGTTTTATTGCGTTTTCAGTGCTTTTGCTTTAGAAGAGTTTTCTTTTTTTATTTGAATTTAATTTTTATTACGTTAATGACCAGTTTCCTCATCTTTATCACATTATGACAATGCATCCTTCAGCTTTCTTTATCTTTAAAAGATATACGAGGCTGATGTAGTTTGCTTGCAGCATTGTGTTGTATATAGATAATTTATAGAAGACAGTAACAATGCAGGGAATTATCGGATATAAGAATGATTGAAAGTTTGTATATTTTATTATTATGATTTAAATAATTACAAATCATATTTGCCTTCAGTGTAACTTAATGATGGGCTCCATATAACATGTTTTAGGAAATATCTTCTTGAGATAATGAATGCTCAACTGTGTTCTTAAAACGTGCGAATGACGACTGTTGAAAAAATGTTCAGATAAACTGTTCGCAAAATGATATATTTACTTTTCTGGGCTACTTTCTTTATTTCTTACAAGTGTGATCTACCTGGCGTTGCCCGGCAGTGTTTTTTTTTTAATTTTTTTAATTATGCCGTTTTTTATTTGTGAAATTTTTTTTTTTTTCGTTCCAAACAAAGATAAGTAACTAATATGTTGAAGAGATTTATCTCCATCCCACAAAGTAAGATGTGACACAAGGTCGTGAAAGTGGGATTAGAAAAGCCAGCGCCCGAGAGGTGAGCACTCTGGTGGCCATTTAAAAATTGCCTGGGCATTCCCCAGTAGGGGCGCTTCAGGCAGTAAGCAATAAACTTACTCCTCCCCAAAGAGGGGAGGCAAAGCCTGGGAGGGTGGACCTCTTAGAATTGCACAGGACTGTCCCATAGATCGGCGTAAATCAAGCCCCAAAGGCCAAGACAATACCACTCTATGGGGTGCTGTAACTAATATGTTGAAAAATACAAAAGTATCTCCTTTTTAAGGTGGCGTCCATATGAAAATAATTCTGACCCGGTAAAAGTATTTTCTGGAAGGCATTAAATCGAATTACATTTTATTGTTCTTAACAACATGCTGCAATGCTTCACCAAAAGTACTGAAGAACTAGAATCAAATATTAATTTTGTAGAAATAAAACTATCGATGACAAAAATCAAGAAAGAAACTGACTTTACTTTATATATTAGGTTACTGTTTTTTTTTATAATGGATACCAACACAGACGATGGAATCGCTTAAGCCGAGTTAAAATCCAGTCAGATTTATTTAGTTATACTGTAATACCATTGGGAAAACATATGAACACCACCCCTCTGAAGCTATCGGTAAAATAGTCATTTGTGTTCGATGAATTGTTTCTACATTAGATAACCCAAAAAGTGTTGATATGCCATAAAACAGCCAAGTCAAACTAATTCTCTCTTCAAAAATGTTGGGGATAAATTGTTGTTTTACTATTTTACATTGATTTCTTTTTGTTTTGTTTCTGACAAATTTACATGTTTTATTTTATTTTTGATTTCCTTTGATCGCATTCCATCCATTGTTTGCCTTCCCTTCCATAACAATTCCCAAGCTGTTGTTTTATCGTACATTGATTAATTATTCCAAACCAATTTTCTTATCTTTTATTTTGTCTTCATCAATTTCCAGCCATTGCTTTATCTGACCGACTATTTATAATGTTTTTCTAGATAAACTGGTTGTACTACAAAGTCCCCCCCCCCCCCCAAAAAAAACGGGAAATTTTCAATCTTAATGTTAGTCCCTGATTTTATAAACAATCAAGTAAGGAATATACTTCTCTTTTGAAAACTAGTAAATTTCAACGTTTTGATGTCAATCTCTTATTTTTTTTTACATGGCAAAAGTTGGATAACTTCACAAATTTTTCCAATATTAGAAAAAAAGATCTTCTTTTAAATTTCTCATCAAGTATAAAAGTTTCAGGTTTGTATCTTTTACAAAAAGTTCGATGTGGTGTAGATTTGATCCATTTTTCCCATCAACTGCTAAATTGAGTCTTGCGCTGTGTTTACATGGTAGAAATAGGAGGTTTTTATGAATGTTCTAATGAAATTAGTTTTATCTGTATGGTGTCATGAATCATAATAATAAGTTTCAATGTGTTAGCTGTTAAAATAAAACTTATATGGACAGTCAAAGTTGCTGTTCTGTATCGTTTCCATACAAGTTTTGTGACGGCATGTAGTTTGCGCCAACGTTTAAGACTGGGTATATCAAAGAATTATTAATTCAATCAATTTTATCTTTCCTTTAATGCCCTATGGCATTATATTTATAAAGATTTTTCACTAAGTTGAAGCTTTTATATTCAATTATGCACAATGTCCGACTAACTTTAAATGGCCATAACTCAGGTACTAATTCAGATACCAAGAGAAATTTGTTATTATTTTTAATATCTTGTATCATCATCGTCATCGTCGGTTTAACGTCCGTTTTACATGCTGGTAGGCATTAGACGGCTTTTATGTCAGCCGACACCCGCCAAATCTAGACTTTAAATCGTGCATCTGTATGCATTTCATGGAGATATACCTGACTAGGGTATATTCCACATATACTCTCTGAGTAGACTGCCATTTCATTTATTTTTCTTTCAATTCAATTCACCCCTTAACAAGACACATTGCCATTGAAACGTAAGGGGCTACTGTGAATTATGAGTCAGATTTATGGGTGCATCCTAAGTGGGGAGTTGTGCAGCGAGATCTTTGTTTACATTACATTTAAATTTCTGCATGTTTGCACAGTCAGAGAAACAGGGAGCAGGGAATTTCAAAGGAAAGCGATTCAATGAAGGGAGAAAGTCAAAAAGATCTTGATCATCTGGGGACCTTTACAGTGAAGGGGTGGGATTTTTCTGCTTGTCGGGGTTATTTACGTTGAGGGGCACAAGTGCAGCAAGTTCGTCAGAGAATGTATTCTGTCGAAGTACTTGTAAAACAATTACAGGGATACAACATTACGGCAATGGAACAGGGGCTACAGCTTGGTTGACAGTGTGGGACCTAATCAGTCAGAGACTCTTTTTCAGATCTTGGTCAAGAGGGAGAGACTAGTGGTTGGTGCACCAGCCTAGATGTGGCCGCTTATTTCAGCTAACCTCCATATCTGGAGGCCGTTCCCCTATCCGCCACCTGGGGACCCTCTACACACCACTATCGTAGTAATAATAATATCAATATTAGTAAAATTTTAATGTTTTCGTCCAAATTATTGTGCATAATATATAGATAAGTTTGAGGTTTAGAAGGCTGTGACAATACAATACAAGGTTATAAGCAGTGGATGAATTGATAGAATGTTTTTGAAAAGGAGGTTATTCACCTTGAAATATCAGAAAAACTTAAACACTGTATAACACACTATTGATTGAAGATAAGAAGGCAGAAAGTAGAAAACAGAAAGAAAATTATTACATTCTACTACAAAAAAAAATTCCGGGGGGGGAGGGGGTGAAATCCTTCCTTCCCCCCCCCCCCCACCTTAAAAAAATCGAGCGTGAATGCAGAACCCAAACTATAAACAAGAAGACGTTATTATACGATCATTCACTACTAACTGAAAAAAGTGAAAAAAAAACATTTCTTTAAGTAGTTAAATCAGAAAGGTTTTTCAACTTGTCTTCGTGGTCCAGTGGGAGATATCGGACAAATTCGTTCAAATTCCTCTTTGACCTTACGGCTGCGACGAAATTATTTATTGTTTATTTAGTCGTTTATATGTGCCCTAATGTATTTCTTATGTTTCTGACTTTGAAATTACGTTTACAAAAATTCTCCAAAACGGACAGAAAGACAGACAGCTCATTATATTATAAGTGGAGATTGAGCACTTTATTACACTAAATGAACATTGAAACGAAATCATTATTTATTTAATCACTAGACAACATTACCTGTGAATAAGCATTATGAATCTTTATCCAGTAGAGTTATGACACCTGTCTAACTTTGTTTGCTGTAACTGATGAATAGTTAATGAGTGTCAACAAAAAAACACAGGCTAACTTAATTGTGAAACATTAATTTGCTGGCTGAGTGATGAGTTTCTTTACTGTATTTGACCTTGTTGTTTATGGCCTTTTGGATTGATGCCCAAAATGATTGACAACGATTGGAAAAATGAACTGAGACACTCTCTAATTTGAGAAGATAGAATAAGCCTATCATTATTAGCATGGTATCATTTTTTTTTTTTTACTAAGAGTTTCTTGACTATGTTTAACCTTGTTTGTTTATGGGCTTTTGAATTGTCAATAATTTGAAAACAATGGCGACCCTCATATTTGAGAAGATAAAATAATTGAGACACTTTCTAATTTGAGCAGGTAATACACTCTAATTTGAGGAGGTAGTATAACTGAGACTCTTTAATTTGGTGATAAAGTATAACTGAGGCACTCTCTAATTGGAGGAGGTAGAATAACTGATACACTCTCGAATTGAAGGAGGTAGAATTAGCCTATTATGTGCATAGTATTATTTTTAGTAAGAGTTTATTATGTTTGACATTCTGTGTTTATGGACTTTTGGATTGACAATGATTTGAGGAGATACAGTAATTGAGACGCTCTCTAATTTCACGAGATAGAATTAGCCTATCATTATTAGCATGGAGTCTTATATTTCGCTAGCTGAGACAGGTTTATAATACAGAGACGCTCTTGAACTATTTCTATTAAGTGCAAAATACCAGACGCCAAACTAATTGAAAGCAACCCAAAGCATAATGATGATATGTTGTGAAAATAGAGATTCCATGATCAAAGTTATGGGTTTAGAAAAGTTTTCATTTTGTTTAGTTAAGCCTCCATTGGATCGATATTTGAGAAAAGTTAGTGAATTATACTACCTTCTCAAATTAGAGAGTGTTTCAGTGATATTCTATCCTCAAATTAGAAGATGTCTCAAAAGATCGGGAAAAAGGTCTGAAAAGATCTGAAAAAACAATCATCCTCAGAACTAAATTAAGATTTTATAACCGCTATGTTTTGTCCACGCTTCTATATGGAAGTGAAACTTGGCATCTCAAAATCAGCCAAGATAGAGATAGAGAGAGTTAGACGCGTTTGATTCCAAATGTCTTAGAAAGATTCTAGGGATCAAATGGAGCAATCGAACTATAAACCAGGAATTCAGAGACTGCACTAACCAACAGCTGATATCGTCAATAATCTGCAAATGACGTCTCGGCTGGCTTCGACATGCCCTGAGATTGGATCTAGAGAGAATTGTTAACCAAGTGCTTCAGTGGATCCATGATGGGAAAAGAAGGTAAAGACCAATAATGAACTGGAAGCAAACAATTGAGAGAGATTTGCAAGCAACGTGCAGAAGCTGGAGGGATGCCGTTGGTTCTAACTACAGATCGAATGCAATGGATCACTTTTGTTAATCCAGGTCACTTGTTGCCTGCAACCGTACACCCATGAACAGCCATCTTGCTCAAGCAACAACAACAAACTAAAAAAAGGAGCTCACTCCCACTGTCCCACATCATATAAGGAGATGACTCAGCCCAAGGGGGACAACTCAAAGACACTTAAACAACTTTGACTTTGCCTCATGTGTCGCAGAACGCAGGAGTTCCTAAGTAAGTCAATTACTTGATCTCAAATATTAGTGTTCTCAATTATTTTCAAATCATTGTCAAGATTTTATGTCATTTAGCTATGGTTTAAATCTAATTAAAATCAAAACCTTTTAATTGGACATATCTTTATTAATCTTACAACCTACTTAATACTACTATTAGTAAGAGTACTGGAGTACTGTTGTCATATTTGAGCTGGTGAATCTCTGTCCCATTTGAGGGTTGTTGATAAGGTGCAGAAACGTATCTGTAATTTGATTGGCCACAACCTTTCTTCTCTGCACCTTCTCTCTCACAGATGTAATGTTTCTAGTCTCAGTCTTTTCTATAAGTACTATTATAGCATGTGTTCTTCAGAATTGTGTGATCTATTGCCTGCTTCTTTTGTCCTAGCTCGTTTGACTCATTGGTCTAGTGGTCTTCATCAGTTCGCTGTTCTGATACTTCATTGTAATACAGCTTCCATTTCCAGTAGCTTCTTTCCAAGAACTGTGCGCTTGTGGAACTGTCTTCCTCCAGACTGTTTTCCTTCTACCTATAACCTTGGTCTTTTCAAGACTAAGGCCAATAGGCATCTCCTGTCTTTGCGATAATCATATTTTGTTCTTGTCAGCTCCTTACATCAAGTGGCTTCATGCCTTGTCTGGAGCGAGTTTCATAAAAAAAAGTATCAGGCCTTATTTAATATTTTCATTATATTTTTTAAATCAAGTTTTTAATTCTCTCTGATAGTTCTCTCTGGAATTTGAGTGACAATAAGCCTCCAGGATTGTCCGTGCCATTTTAGTCTGGACGGTGCTCTCCCATCTTGGCCTTTCCATCCTCTTACATCCATTTTCTGTAGTACCAACTTGTGTTGATGCTGCCGCATTAGTGTGTGTGTGATTCAGATTATAGTATTTTCTTATATATCTGCCCTAACAATTTCAGTTCCCTCGGGTTTGTCTTCGTATGTTCCCTCTATAATTCTAGTCATGCTTACACAGTTCCATTTTATTTCAACTTACTTGCCGTTGTTCTTTTTTTCTTTGGCTATGTGGGTTGGTTTCTGCATTCTAGGATTTTTCTTAATATGTCGATGGTGTTTGTTAGTGTCATGATGTATATGGTGTCAGTCCTCCTTTTCCTTCTTATTTGTCCTAGTCTTTTTTCCAGTTTTTTTTTTGGGGGGGGGGAACTGTTCCTAGTACTCCTACAATTATTGATATTACGTTAGTTTAAATGTTCCATATTTCCTTCAGCTCTCTGGGAAGTTCCATATATTTGCTTAGTATTTCTGCAACGTGCAGTTTAACTCTGCGATTTGCTTGGATGTTGAAATCTGCTATTTGGTAAGTTTTTTTCCTTTTTGTCGACTATTATTTTATTCGGTTCTCTTGCTTGAATGAGTTTATCCATTTGTATTTTATTCCAATACTGACTATGGTTTATGCTTGGACCATTTGTCTGGTCAGTCCAGTTGTGTGTCTAGTTTGTAACAGATGACCATTCCAACCCAGTCATGTCTATTATTATTATTATTATCATCACCATTATTATTATTATTATTATTATTATAATTATTATTATTAAGTTATTTCGACGTAGCTCAAATGGTGCTCCACCACCTCTGTAACCGCAAGATCAGAGACCATTTAAAATCGAAGATCTACTGGACTGTTTTGAGACCCGTCGCTTTGTACAGATCCTAGTGCTTACTGGCAATGAGGAAGGCGGAGCGAAGATTAGCCATTATAGAAACTAAAATGCTCTGCTGGATCTCGGTAATTATACTGATCGACCACATCTGCAATGACAACATATGAAGGTGCTACAGCATCACACCGATCGAGGGTGATATGAGGTAATGGTGGCTCAGATGGTTTGGACAACAACAACACCATCGCAAAACTGGATTTTATATTAGAAGTCGCCAGGAAGTGAGCGAGAAGGTCGCCAATGATGAGATGGGCAGCCACCCTGCACAAAGATTTCTATAAAACCGGCCTTTATCCAGGCTGATGTTATGTTTTCGATTATGTTTTAATTATGTTTATTTGTATGTGTACAGCTTAGCGTTCATATCGTTTGACCAATCGTCACCAAACTTGGTCAAGATATCGACCATAGTCGAGTTAAGAACTGCTGTATCTAGGTCACAGAAAATGTCAAAACTACACTTTTAGTGATAATTTCGGTTTTGTTCATCGTAGAGACTCGTTATTTGGCCCAGATTGGCCAATGAAAAACCGCGTCTTATATAACCTTGACCTTGAAAAGTTCGGTCACAGTCAAAATTTTGATGGAATTTCAACTTCCGGTGCTCTGATAACAGTAATTACCATGCAAAATCTCAGCCTGATCAGATAAATAGCTTTTGATTTATCAACTATTCATGGCAAAACTTCGGAAATACATAAAAGAATATGGAGAAGTAAAGCCCAGATAAGACTTTAGCCCATCCTTACGTTGTCAGGTGGATGCATATTGTTATTTAATAGTGCATTCATGTTAGATTTAGCAGTTTGTCATTCTTAGTATATTCTTGCCACGATAATAAAAATTGGTGGAAAGAATTGTTTTGTACTAATGAGTTATCACTTATCAAGGTCAAAAGCCATTCGAGGATAAGGGTCAATGAGATGAATGGATTGTCAGTTGAATGATGAAGAATATTATGAAAGGATTGAAAATGATGAATGGAATGAACAAAGTTTGATGACTTATGTGAATGGGATATGAGATGTATCCGGTTTTTTTTTTAGTCTGTCTACTTTAGAGCACATCAACTCATTTTTCGAGTTCTTTAATGCCGAAATACAAAACATATTGTAAACGATTAATTGAAAACAAGTTGTTATTTTACCGAAAGTTGGGAGAGGAAATTGTACGTTCATACCGTTCCCAGCAGTTTTGGTGTATAAATGGCCAGAGTAGATTTGCAAGAATTTGAACTAGCATGGCTGATCCAATAAGATGTGATCATATCAGTTAAGACAATCTCACAGCCCCCCCCCCCTGAAAAGACGTGTGAAGCTGTAATGAAGATTATGTAACTGAATGTATAAAAATGTTTCAAATTGTCTCACTTTTAATCGTAAAAAATAAATGTTGTATGTTGTTAAGACTAAATATTGCTAATGACTTTTAATTGAAAAAATGTAGTTAAAAACTAAACACTCCCGATGCTATCTCTTGACTTTAGTTAAGAATTAAACACTATTGATGCCATCTTTTGACTTTAGTTAAAAACTGAACACTTTTGATGCTATCTCTAGACTATTTAAAAACTAAACTCTACTGACGCCATCTATTGACTGTAGTTACAAATAAAACACAACGTTTTCATCTCTTGACTGTATTTAAAAACTAAACACTATTGATGTCATCACTTAACTGTATTTAAAAACTAAACACTATTGATGTCATCACTTAACTGTATTTAAAAACTAAACACTATTGATGTCATCTCTTAACTGTACTTAAAAACTAAACACTATTGATGTCATCTCTTAACTGTACTTAAAAACTAAACACTATTGATGTTATCTCTTAACTGTACTTAAAAACTAAACACTATTGATGTCATCTCTTAACTGTACTTAAAAACTAAACACTATTGATGTCATCTCTTAACTGTACTTAAAAACTAAACACTATTGATGTCATCTCTTAACTGTATTTAAAAACTAAACACTATTGTTTCCACCTCTTAACTGTATTTAAAAACTAAACACTATTGATGTCATCTCTTAACTGTATTTAAAAACTAAACACTCCTAATGCTATTTAACAAAAACACTAAAGAAAAGAACTTAACAAAACCAATAGAATAAATAGCGACAGAAATGAACTTGATTTTATCACAAGTGAATTCCCTAATGGCAAACAATTTGTGTTAATGTGAACAAATCGCATCTGTCTATCAATAATAAATGTATGATGAGACAAAATGTATTCTGATCTATGAATATTAGATAATTCCTGTCATAAATGATACACAGAAATGTGTAATCATGAAATGAATTCATGACGGAGATAATTTATTATCGCATACAACTCAGCTTAGCCTGGTGTGCGTAGGGAAAGTCTCTATCCTGTTCAAAGGTGCAAGAAAAGACGGAATAACAGCAATTGTTTTTTTTAGTTTAAGGTTACATAAGTACGTAAACAGATAAGTAACAAAATCTCTCCAATAAAGGAGACAAATTTCTCAATGGAAGTTCTTCAGGTGCATCTTTTCGAACTCCGGGATCTTTATGGAATTTCGAACTGAATCCTTTATTTAATCCACAGGGGTAGATTGTTCTTGTTCCGTCAGTTAAGACCAGGTAGAAGTGTCAAGTAATTTTTATGCACTTGAAGAAAATCGAAGGTTACATTTTTCAATGAAAGTTCTTCTTTTTCCTTAAAATATAAAAGTGTGATGGTGATATACCCTATTGCGTCGCTACATGGACTCTTCCCGGCACTAAGAATAGTCATAATGGTGGTAACAAAGAGAGAGTTGGCATGACCAATCCAGAATCAGTCTCTGGCAACCCATTACTTCTGTACTTTCTGTAAATACATACACTTGTTAACTCTACCTCCTTGTTGTCTTATTTCTGTTGGGCCCTTTAAGGCCACAAAAAGTTTCTATTTATTTGCCTCTCCATGAAGGAAAAGTTAAATACAAGGTCGGTTTTTAATGCGGGGGGAAAAACCAGCTCCCTCAAAAAGGGGACACTCTGGATTGGAACAAAAATTTAAATTGCCTCGGTCTAGAAGAGCCTCTCCTCCTCTGACCTAAGATAGAACAGACTTTAATACCAAGCTGTGGTAAAAAATAGTTTTTCAAAGAATTTACAACGTTAGTGTAATAATTCTATTAAAATGACGTCATATCTATCTAACAATTTATTCACACATTTGAAGGGATGATTTCAACAATGCTCTGGAGAGCTCCTTAGTTTCATTTTTTGTCCCCTTATTATTGTGTTGGAAGAAAGTATATTCGGATGGTTAAGCTATTGAGGTTGTTCGGAAGTTTTCTTATCTTGGTGATACCATTGGAGCTTAGGGGGGGGGGGCAGATTGTAAGAGTTAGGAGTGGATTGGGTAAGTTCGGAGAACTTTAGCCTTTACTAACCAGCAGAGTGTTACCACTGTCAACCACGGAAAAGGTCTATCAGGCATGTGTATACAGTGTGATGATGTATGGAAGTGAAAGGGTTGCATGTAGAGAAATGATATGATGAATGCGTAATGTGAGAGGTAAAAATAGGCTTAAATCTGATGACCTCAGAGGAAGATTAAATCTTGACAGTATAGGGAGATGTGTGGTATGGTCACATTGAAAGAATAGATCAAAGTTCTTGGGTTAGTAGATGTAGAACAGTTGAGATAACTGGTTCAGTTGGCAGGGGAAGGTCATTGAAAACATGGGAAGAAGTGATAAGAATGGATTTGAGAGAAAGAGGGATAAATAAAGACCTGCCCAGAGATAGATTAGTTTGGAAGTCAATTACTAAAAGCTGTCCAACATATGCTAGCATCTAAAACAGACATGAAACAAATATGTTCTTAATCGGTTCTATTTTTTTTTTTTTTTTATTAATGTGCAGGTTGAGGGGCATCATCCACACTGGTGGGCTTCCGTCCAGGTACACATGGAAATATCCATGAAGGTTTATTTGAAGCAAAAGTTTTATGGGGGATACCTTTCCTTTTTCAATGCTTTTTCGTGATCGACACTAAGTCAACAGCCGCACTTGACTAAGTCAGTCAGCTTTTATGGTGGCTGACAGCCACTAAGTCTAAACTTTACATCGGGCACCCGTATGCATTTCATGGAGATATACCTGACTAGAGCATATTCCACATATACTCTCTGAGTAGACTTCCAGTTGGTCCGGAAATGCTTATTGGATATTCGCAGCTAACCTCCATATCTGAAGGCCGTTCCCCTATCCAATACCTAGGGACCTGGTGGATAGGAGATAGTCGCTCCACACCACTATGATAATGAAAAAATTATACCGTCACTTTTATCAGTAACAAGATATTAAAAAACAAACAAAAGACTGTCGTGCGTGTGAGTTAATCTGGTCCAAACTTAAATTCCACCAAACGTCCACTCTTGAAAATTGCTGTTTAATTTGAAAATCTGTATCTTTCTTTCTTCTAACATATAAAGTTATCTTGTCGGATTTTCAAAATCAGACACAAATAGCATTTAAGCTGACGAATCAAACTTTGTTTCTGACTAGCCAATTTTTCATTTGTTATTTTTGTACCATGTTCTTAGCAATATAATAACGTACTTAGCTACAATTTATTTTAAAAAGTTACTTAGTTCGGCCCAGACGACTTTTAATATAAAACATTTTTAAATAAAAAACTAAAATAGAAATCTGTAGGGGGCGGGGGTGGATAACTAATTTTAAATTGAAGACTATAATAGGAGTTGTCTTCCTTAAATTAAAAAAATGTGTAAACAAATAAAAATTAAAAACTAAAATGACGTCATTACATCCCGGACAACGTCGCATGGGTGCAGCTAGTTCTTTATAGAAGATGTTTTATTGAATATATGCTGAAACATTTCTGATTTTTTTGTGATTAAAGAAACGATATTGGTTTGTTTATAAAACTTGTGTCCCCTCTCCCAATATCATAGATTAGGGCAGTAGCCATGAACACCTAGACCCAACAAGAATCGATGTGAGATGGTGTTGATAAGATGGTGTGAAGACTTCTTCTGTCCAGTGGTCTTTCTACCGGGTGGGACATGTCTAGTGGCAATTCGTTTTGATGCTGTCCGGCCAGATTGTTGATTTTAAATAATTAAATAGCATGACGACATGAATACTAACAAAATATATAGTTGTTTATTTAACTTTAGATATATGCTTCAGGCAGAGAGACAGAGGGTGAGAGACTTAACTACTGGCAGGTTTTTAGGACTATATTTTATACATCTTGTCATGTTCTCTTCTAACTGATGACTCTCAAAACCCTGGTTCAAAAGCTCTCAGCATGCTATTCGATCACATGGTTCCATCCTTTTTATTTGGAACTTCCACCTACACATTCACATGCATGTCACTTTTGAGCTGTGCTCCTTGGCGACAAGTATGGGTGTGGTGGGATGTGGTTGTGCTTTCAAGGCTACCAAATATATAACAGCATAATTTGACATTTCTTATCACAACTATTTTATTCATCTTATTTGCCAACTCCTGCTGTTGATATAAACCTGGGGTGTCTTCTTTCTACAAACTGTTTTAGTGAAAATCTATTTCCCATGTTTTCCCCTTTTGTTTGTCAGATTTTCAAGGCCGGATTCTAAGCCAGAGTGAAATCTAATGAGTTACATGCCGGCGAGCACGGCATCTCAGTTAATTGTGATTCGTCACCATTACAACCTAGATAAAGGCAACAGAATTACAATTATTATTTGATATCCATTTTGATTTTTTATGTTGTTCTTTGATTTTTTTTTTAATCACAATTATTTCATTCACTTTATTTGTCAACTCAGGCTGCTTCTGTTTTTTTAATCATTTGCACATACTGATATAAGCCTGGGGTGTCTAAATTAAAACAAAAATTGTGTGTGTACTATGAGTGTTCAAGGCTGAGATCTGATGAACTCAGAAATATTAGTCTGGGCAGTATAGGGAGATGTGTGCAAGAACAGGAGATTTCAATGGTATGGCCACGTTGAAAGAATGGACAGCATTGGAGGAAGCAGGGTCAACACACAGGGAAAGGCCAAGGAAAACATGAGAGGGAGTGATAAGAATGGACTTGAGAGAAAGAGGGATAAATAAAGACCTGTTCAGAGATAGGTTAGTTTGGAAGTCAATTTCTAAAAGCCGTCCAACACATGCTGATGATGATGATGTTATGAAGTTAACGGAAAAGTCATTTTATTAATATTATGGAAATAATTTTATTTACATAAATTTGTAGTATGACACCTACCTCGGTTTAACCTAAAAACAAATTGTTTCCATTCTTTTAAGAATATTTCTTTGTAATTTGAAGTAATTTGGACTTCGGATCTGCAGCCAATTATATTTTTGTTTAGGTAGGGGTATTAGTTTACTATTAATATTTAACATCAACAGAACCCTGCCTCCCTCCCTGATGGATTTTGGAATAAGAGTAATGAGGCAGGTAACCAGAAAAGGGCAGAAGAGTTTAATTGTATGTGTAATGTGAGAGAAAAAAAAAAACCCGCCAGAAACAATGAGTCATAGATAAAAAGAATCGTCTATATTCCCAAATATACTACCTATTATATTTTTTTTTTACTAATGAGTCACCACTTGTCAAGGTCAAAAGTTACTTGAGGATAAAAGTTGATGAGATGGATGGATCGTCATTTGAATGGAGAAGAATATTATGAATGGGATGGACAAAATTTGAGTTCTTATGAGGACAGTTCATGGCAAGTATTTGTTGACATAAGATTTGAAGACGACCATGTTGTAGTCTGCAGGGAAGCGTCTCGTGGTAATCTGTTCCACAGTCGGGACGCCCTTGTAAAGAAGCTGTGTTGCTTCAATTCGCTAAAACAAGAAAAGGGACATTTTTCGGTGAAACCATAATAGCATGTATAATTTTATCTATTTATTATTATTATTATCATCATCCTTATTATCATTATTATCATTACTAGCAAATATATGCTCCCTTCGGTCGCATATTTTTGCTAGTTGTTTTATTTAATTCCTCAGTAAAATGTGTTTGATTGTTTTTTTTTACAAACAAAAAAGAAAGAAAATCACCCCATCCTTTATTTTAATAAATAAAACACGGAATAATAAAAAGAGTTTTAAAACAAAATTTACCCTTTACGGCATAAAATATAAAACCCCAAAAATCCTAAACTCACTGAAGGTCATAAAAAGATAATAATATTTGAAGTTTTTCAAATCGAAAAAAAAAAGTTGTACCTAAAATAAAATCAACAATTAAAAAAATACAGTGAACACAATTCTAAATTCAGTTATTTAATAGCTCAGTAAAATGTGTTTTTACAACAAAAAATAGTAATTTTTAAATCAATTTTTTTTTAAATTAAACAATTTAATTCAATAAAGTTGTGCTTTAAAACATAATTTCTAATAAGATTTAAAAAACAAACAAACCCAAAACGTTTTAATAAAAAATCAAAGTAAATGTATCACTTTTGAGCGACTCGTACAATAAATCCAAGAGAATGTGTTGTTTACATGTTAATCAAATAACGCACCCCTGTCTTGTGTCCATCTCTCTCTCTCTCTCTCTCTCTCTCTCTCTCTCTCGAAATAGAACTTTCTGTGCGTTTGAAATAGTATGTTATACTTAATAATCAGAGGGCGGGTAACCAAATGTTGGAATGGACATGGGCTGTTCCATCATATTCTATTACAATGTAATTAAATTACATAACTCAATCATATAGATTTAAAAAAAAAACAATGTCTTTAATTAATTCTATTTATAAGTTTTATTAAGATTATTATTATCGAAGAAAATATTTTAAATACATCTGGAAATCTGAAAATAAAACCATCATGAGTGTATATTTGCGAATATTAATTTATTAGAAGCTTTAAAACAAATTAATTATGTAAATTTGAAAGACGGGTGATGTTTGGGAAAGTTTTGGAATGGGTATATATAGGCGCTGATAAGTAAATATAAACAGAGAGCGATCAAAACTAAAAATATAGTTTCGGCTTCAGACAGACAGACAGACAGATACATAATCTGCATTATTAATAGATTATTCTCAGCCGTGGAAGGTGAAGTTAAAAGATGAGAGAACATTCTAGAAAGTGCTTGAAAATGTAAGTTGATGAAATAGACTTTTAACTCTGCAGCCTTTTTAGACTTCTCGCAATGCATATGCGTACTTTTCTTCTTTTGATGTGGTAACTCTTTAGAATTAGAGATAGAAAAATCGATTTAATTTATTTAAAAGTCTGATTTCAGGCAATCTTGTTGATATGATGTTATATGGCTTTAGACAGTCTTGTTATATAATGTTGCAAATAACTAAGTCACACTTTCTCTTCCCTCTCTCTTTCAACCTCTATCTCCCACTCTCTTTCTCCACCCACCCTCTCTCTTTCTCCACCTCTATCTCCCACTCTCTTTCTCCCACTCTCTTTCTCCACCCACCCTCTCTCTTTCCACCTCTATCTCCACTTCCTCTTTTTTTCTCCCCCCCCCCCCACACACTGTATGTCTGTGTCTGTTTCTCCTCCTCCTCCTCCCCCTCCTCAGTTAATCTTTTTCTCCTTCTCTCTGGTCACCAGGCTATTTTTATTTCAATTCTACATCACGTGTCTGCTTTATTTTGTATTTCTATTTCCACATGTCTGCTTTCTTTTGTATCTTTATTTTTCTCACCTCCCCTTACTTTAAAAAAAAAGCTAAAATTAAACTTAGAATTTAAAACTGGTTAGTTCTATACGACTATTTTATGTGGTATCAGCAGGGGCTGGTGTCGTCACTTTTTTTTTGGGGGGGGGGCATTTATGTCATTTCTTGCAGTTTCAGTTCCATTGGGTTCATGTGCTGGTGTTCTTTCTATGTTTTTTGTTTTATTTCTGTTGCAACTTCCATGTGACTAGTTAGCATTCTGCAGTTGATGCGAGTTGGTTTCCGCATTTGAGGATTTTCCTTAAGATTTCAGCTGTTTTCATCATTGCCGTCCGTTGTATAGTCTGAGTCTTCTCTTTGATTCCAATTTATCCCAGTCTTTTTTTCCAGGTTTTTCGGGACTGTTCCTAGAGCCCCTATGATTATTGGTATTATATGGACTTTCTTGATGTTCCATATCCCTTTCAGTTCTCTAGCAAGTTCCGTCTATTTACTTAGTTTTTCTGTATTATTGATCTTCACCTTGTGGTCCGCTTGGACTGCAATATCTACGATTTAGCAGGATTTTTCCTTCTTATGACGACATCCGGTCTTCTTGCTTGGATGAGTTTATCTGCTTGTACTGTACTGTATTATTATTTGTACTCATTAGGAGTTCTCACACAGGTCATCATCAGTGATTACTCACTGATAATAACCGGTGGTGTTCCCTGGAGTTCGAGTGACAACAAGCCTCCATAGATTTCCAGTACTCTCCACCTCTTTTCGATACCCATTGCAAATGATTTGCGGTATCGCAACAGCCATTTACCATTGATTTCTCATTGGTAACGACCATTGGTCTCCTGGGATTTGGGTTGCAATAAGCCTCCCCAAGGTCCCAGTACTCTTCCAGTAGAGGTATGGTTAGTGCTTTCCCTCCTCGGTCTTACCATCGTCCTTGACCTTTCATGACTATTTTGTGTGGTATCAGCCGAGGCTGGTGCCATCACTTTTTATTATTATTATTATTATTATTATTATTATTAATAATAATAATAATAAACAACTTGACATTCCTAATTTCCTAGTTTTTGTTTTTTTCTTACAATACTTTTATTCATGTTATTTTCCAGTTCAGTCTATTGCTGTTTTTTGTTGTTGTTTTCTTTAAACCCCTTGCACATAGTGATATTAGCCTGGGGGTCCGTCTCTTCATAGTGTGCACATTAAAAAAAAAAAATCATACGAAACCAAAAGACAATTCATCTTATTAATGATATGGAAGAAAAAAAAACAACTGTTCTTTAATTATCCGTTATTATTCAAAGCATGGAAATGGAAGTTAAAAGATGAGAGAACATTCTAGAAAGTGCGAAAAAATCTAAGTTGATGAAATAAACTTTTAACCCTGCAGCTTTTTAGAGTCCTGTTCGTGCATTTTTTTGTATATCTTTCTGATAATGTGTTCACTCTTTAGAATTAAAGATAGAAAAGTCGATTTTATTTATTTAAAAGTTTGATTTTATGCAACCTTGTTGAGATAATGGACAAACTGTTCTGCTGCATAAAGTTGCAAATAAACTGTTATATATAAGAAAAAATGCATCACAGCTTCATCTCTTACTGTACTTAACCGGTGTTGCCCGGGATACAGTGAAGTTATTTTAGTTTTTGATTTTTATTTGTTTACGCATCTTTAAACTTATACAGAAAAAGAAATACAATTTAATTTTTAAGGGAGACAACTCTTTTCATATTCAATTAAAAATAAGTTATCACTTTCCTGAATTCAGAGATGTGCGTTCTCCACTGTTTAGCAGAATTCCGATTCTTTTGCAATTCAGAAAAAGTGGATTTCTGCTTAAATCTGCTTTTTTTTCTTTTTAAATAAGAAAAGGCTGATTTTTGCCATTGCTCGATCTTATTTCTCTTTCCCTTTCTCCCCCCCCCATCTCTCTCTCTCTCTCTTTGAAAAATGATTTAATTTTATATATTAATAAATAATATTATTTTTTACCTACAAACACTAGTGTTTCTTGTTTTCGCGGTCATCAGTGTAGGAGAGATGATAATTACTGCTAGTCGAAGCCTGACATCTTTTCCCAACAGCCACCAACAATCACCACGAGAAATGAAAGAGAATTAAGATCTATATTGTCAAAGCAGCGGACGAACATAGAAAGCATGTCATATAGTGTTCAACTCATGGTGTAGGAACATTGCATTACGTTAAATGTAACGGCTTATTTTAATTCTTTTAAAGAGGCCAAAATCCTATTTTTATTGAAGGGGGCTTATAACAATATTTTAATCAATAAATATTTACTATTTATCTACAGACACTAGTATTTCTTGCTTTCACAGTCATCAGTGTAGGAGAGATAATAATTACTGCTGGTCGAAGGATTCGATTCCGGTCACAAAGTCACCACTGACATTGCAGCCCTGCATATATATATATATATATATATATATATATATATATATATATATATATGTATAACAATATTCATAAATAAATATTAAATTATTTATACCTACATACGACGTCGTTTCAAGCTTATGCTCTCATCAGTGTAGGGAAGTGACAATTTCAGACGGACACAA
Source organism: Sepiola atlantica (assembly GCA_963556195.1). Lineage (NCBI taxonomy): Eukaryota > Metazoa > Mollusca > Cephalopoda > Sepiida > Sepiolidae > Sepiola > Sepiola atlantica. Next base: position 64,700,103 of record OY744532.1, on the reverse strand, counting down.
GACTCGAACCTGGTTCACAAAGTCACCACTCTATCCTCAAGGTCTCAGGAAATTGTCATGTGATACAAGAGAAATTCAGTTATAGTTATGTCAATATAGCATGCCGTAAACACCAAACATTCTAAAGGGATCAGCGAAATTAATTGGAGCCTTACATTATAGCTTCAAGTGAATGTCTGTTTTATATATATATATATATATATATACATACACACAGCCAACTATCCTGGTACACCACAAAATTACCAGCAACTGAGATCTTCTGGCACATCCTTTAGTCTGAGAATAATTACAAATGGGAAATTGAAATCCCATGTCTGCCAGCCTAGTTAACAGGTTAGCACAGAGACTGGCATTATTTACAGTGCACTTGCTGGTTCGGCAAAATGGTCAATCAAACAATGCATCAAAGAGAGGGAGACGAGTTGATAAAAGAACTGATAGAAGAAATCCATGGTTACTTCATTTGTTTAGTAGCAGAAAATATATATATATATATATATATATATATGAATGAATAAATGTGAATTTTTTTTCATTTATTACTCTAATATTACCATCTAAACGGGTTACTGTTATTTTAATCAATAATGCAACATAATATTTTGAAATACTGTATATATAGTACACACGAATGATTCAAAGACAGCTCTTTGAATGACTAATTTGCTTGACTATTTTTTGAAAAGTTCATAATAAATTAATGTTTGATGTTGTTAATTTGTAATTTTATTGCCCTATTTTGTCTATATATATGCAATAGTTTTGTCGATCTTAACAGTAATTAATTAAAGTGATTTAATAAAAAACGGATAAATTACTAAGAACATTTCTTAAATTAGACTAACCTTGCTCGCTAGTGAGAACAGACAGGGGAGGGAGAGGGTGGCTGCTCACTCGCTTACTCGCTCTCATTAGCGACCCCTATTTTCTTTGTTATTGCTTTTTAATTCAATGATTTTTTTGATCCCGTTTCACATTTGTGTTTAAATGTTCCTTTGCGACCTATTAGGGGCCTGACTTGATTTTCAACAAGTTGTCATCTGAGTTTAAATTGTAAGTTTTAAAAAAATCTCCCACACACACCATCGCTCAGGCGAATTGATTTCTTATTTCTTTTTATTTGATTCATCTTATTTAACAGATAAATAAATTTGTATCAAAATTACAAAAATGTTTATGTTCATCGATTTATACGAATACATCCAAAAGTACAAGAAGCTTATGAATGAAATGTTTATTATTTCACTCCAAAACTAATTAACCAATCACAATGTATTTTAAGAATACATCTGCTTAGCGTAAGGGGTCAAAATTTGGGCTATGTTTAGTTTTAGTTTAATGCAAAGGAAGTGAAGGATGTGAAAGCGCTTCGTGAAAATTCAAATACCTTCGATTTTTGTGAAATTTTAACAATAGGTATTAGACGTTAATTAATAAATATTTTCTAAATTTCAGTTTCTTTGGAGCGTAACTTTCACTTCCCTTATTTTGTCCTTTATTCTTCACATTTCATGAGCAATGTTTCTGACAAAGGGTGAAGAATTGCTGTATGAGTAAAGTTTAACTTAGAAAATGAACGCATTCATAGTTTTTACCTGAAAAACATATCCTGCGGCTGTAAAACGGCAAATGGATTGACCAAATACTAGATAATTTCGTGTTTATTTAATTATTTTAAATCTTTAAAATATCAATGAAAATAATTAAATGTTTCAACCTTTTTTTTTAATTCTTCACTGAAATAGTCTTTGTTTAAGTTTATTTTTGTTTTGTGAAACGAAGAAAATCTATTTTTAAAAAAATGAATTTCGTTTCTTTATGTTCTAATAAATTTCAGTTATTTTATAGACCTAACTGATAATTTCCCCTAGTGACTCCAGATGAAATAAAAGAAAAATTTCAACGGTGTATTTAGATTCTGTGAAAAATCGAAGTCTTATTGAAACTTATTTAAATGTTTTGTAAACATATTGATTTTAAAGCACACACGAAAAATTTCAAAAAGTATCTGGAAAGTATTCCCGGAAAACCAAGTGCAAAAGAAATACAAATAATTGCACTTAAGGGAACAGCCAAAATCCTTAAAAGAGCACTCAGTTGGAGCCTCTAAATAGCAGGTGATAGTCTGGCATTTTGGAAGAATGCCCCGTCCCTATGCTAACGAAAACAGAAACAAGAATTTTTTTTTAAAAAGGGAGAAACAAACAAATATTGACTTTATATATATATATATATATATATATATATATATATGAGAGAGAGATTTGTTTTATTTGAGAATTATACAATTTTGAATGATTGCATTTTCGTACCTAGTGGTTCATAGGCAGTATATAAAAAGATATTGTATACCTGAAGCGTGTTCAACGGTTGGCAACCAGGACGGTGACAGGACTCTCGATGCTTACCTACAAAGAGCGGCTCCAAAGCCTAAATCTATTTTCACTTGAGCAGCACAGGATGCGAGTGGACTTTTTTCTGGTGTACAATATCATGAATGGGAATGCAAATTTACCTTTCAATGAGAATTTTCAAGCTAAGTCGTGGTCTCTGCAGGCATTTGCAAAAGGTGCACCACCGTCGCTTTTATCACAATAGAAGAAAAGCAGCATTTTCTGTTCGTGTTTCTGCTCCATGGAACAACCTACCAGAGGAGGTCGTGACGATGACTGCCATATCCAGGTTTAAAGCGACCTTGGACAAACATTCAGACTGTATGTGGATGTAAATAACGTTTACCTGTCTCTAACGTTTACCTGTCTCTTTTTATAGCTTGTTGCACTTGGCTATTGTTTTGCCAAATAAATTTGAATAGTGCATGAATTACTTGGGCTAGGTGAGAGATTGGAGAGGCCCGATCTGACCAAACGGTTAGTCATCACATGCCATAGCGAAACAAAAAAACAACTAATGCCGATTGTACTTTAATAAAACTAAATTTAAAATGTTGTCACATTTAAACACGAACGGATGCGCATACAATGCATCCATTCAATCTTTGTGATTAGCTATGAAAATGTGATTTCAAACTTCAGCGTGACACACCAATACACGGGTCGAGAAAGACTCTGATAGAGATGCATGAACGAATCTAAAACTGTGATTTCAAACTTGAGCGTAACAGGCGAAACGATCGACAGACTCTCTAACAGAGATACTTGGATATGTCTAAAATAAGATTTGTCAATTCAATCTACACGTTTAACGATGAAAATGCTAGTTTGACAGAGGAGCGAAAATGCTGTTTCAAACTGAAGTATGACAGACCAACGAAAATGTGTGACAAACCAACCGATGAACTGACCCTCTAATGTTATATGCTCGGACGCATCTAAAATCTAATTTGATCTGCAAGCAATGAAAATCATATTTCAAACTTTACTGACGGACAGAGCCTTGTATAGAAGGATTGATAGTCTGTTTTGCAAATGATTCATACACCATTAAAAAAAAAAAAAAATTATTATCCCTGAACAAAGGAAAAATGCAAGATTATTTTCCATTCAATATTTGTCGAGTTGAAAACAGTAAAATTTTATTTAAGATTACTTCTTTAATTTGCCAGTCATGTTTGTCAATCATTTATTTTTTTTTTGTTTTCTTTTATTTCCAATTAAATAAAAAAAGATTTTACCTTTATAAATTGAAACAAAAAATGGATGTGATTAAAAATGGCTGTGCTTGAATGAGTTTTGATCAGCGAAAAGAAAATTCAATATTTATTTTATATTATTGAGTATAAAAAGAGGGATTATCTTTTCTTGCAAGTGTTTTATATGTCCAGAAAAGAACAGAAAATCTCATAAAATTTAGAAAAATAAATCCATTTTTTAATAATATCCTCATCATCATATAATATCCTGATCATCATCATATAATATCCTGATCATCATATAATAATTTGACAAAAGTCCATTCATCCATACGTTTGATGCTGTATCACGTCAAAATTACTTGACAAACATTTGGCAAAGATCAAAGTGTAGTATCTCTAAGTTCTCTCTGACCTAGGGATTTACACCTCAATGTCATACTAGCCAGTTCAGGAATCAGGATTTGTCTAAGTATCCTCGCTGCAATATGCAGACAGAAGAAACGCTTGATCATGCTTTCTTCAGATGCTGCAAACTCGACGGTACTGGTAGATGTCAACAAGGTGACAGCTTGTATCAATCCCAAACATCCTCTGCTACTATGTTCACCCTAAGTAATCGACAACATCGGACCACCATGGACAGAAAGAGACGAATTGTGTTTCTCGTGATTTTTGCCATAGCACGAATGGGGGTGTGGATGGCACATCTGAGAGGAACTCGAGGGGTTGAATCTTTCTCTGAGCAGGATCTGATTGCATTCTTCAAGCACCAGCTGAAGGTCAAGATCAGATATGATAGAAAAAGATTACAAAAAAAGATGGATAAAAGTTGTGAGCTTGTGTGTACGAAAAGGAGTCAAGTATGAGTACGTGTTTCGTGCCTGAGCCTGGCGCATGCAGTTTTTGGTGCTGTTGGAGCTCTGCCCTTCAGGTAAGTTAGCCTCTTAGCTAGTCGAATGAATGAGTTCTGTCCCCTGGTAATAGAGCTCTTCCCAGATGTCTACTCATCACTTCTATTTTATGCCCTCAGCCTATCCAAATTGTATTTATCTTGGAAGGACGCTATCCACTCCCACACTTCATCCCCTTTTTCTTTCTTTTTCCTTCCACTTAGATCACACTCCCGTTTAGAAATTGACCAGCTTGTTTTTGGTTCAGAACAGTGGGTGTTCTATTACTTAGAAAGGGTTGGGAGGGTCTTACTAACCGGTTTTGATTTTTGTGACCCACTCGCATTGCCAATGAAATTGCAAAAAGTTATATTCATGAAGAATAAAATAAACATTTTCTAAAGCACTTTAAGGATATTTCTTAGTAGGATGACCTCTATAGTAAATGTGGTATTGTGATGACTGCAATGATTCTAGCCAAGAGTAGAATTTGTAGACAAAAGATGATCATCAATAACAGTTTTTCCCACACTTTTGTATGGCATTGTGCTTAGTTTTTAATATTATAATTTATTTTTATTATATGGAGAATAAATAATTCAAAGTGTAGTTTCTGTTCTGATACTATACTTCATATGTTTTGTTATTGGTCAGTGAAGGAGTAATCCTTCTAGACTGAAGCAATTCTTTTTTACTTTGGTCCCAATTCAGAGAGCGCTCTTTTTATGGAGCTGGATTTCACCACATTAAAACCCCGACCTTGTATCTAACTTTGGCCTCGTAGGGAGGCAAGTAAATAGGGGCAAACATTTATGAAATTTTCTGTGGATGAATTCGATTCCATAGAAGTGTTATAGGCAAAGTAGATTTTAAAAACAGACCTTGTAAATAGGATTTTAGGAGTTGGACAAGGGTGGTGGACGAAGAAAATTAATTTGAGATTTATACAATAGCACAAAGATGTTCTTTCATATGATGTAAGAAACAAAACTATGCTCATATGATGGAGAGTTAGGGTTAATACAGGTCTGTTTTGAAAATTCTTTTTCTTTCTTTTTTTTCCTCTTTTGAGCTTTGTATTTTTCTTTCTTCTTTCGAGCTTTGTATTTTTCTTTCTTTTCCTTTTCTCTTTTGAGCTTTGTATTTTCTTTCTTCTTCCTCTTCTCTTTTGGGCTTTTTCTTTCTTTTTTCTCTTCTCGTTTGGGATGTGGCCATTTCTTTCTTCTGTCTCTTCTCTTCTGAGCTTTGTATTTTTCTGTCTTCTTTCTCTTCTCTTTTGAACTTTGTTTATTCCTTTCTACTTCTTTTTCTTTTTTGAGCTTTTTTCTTTCTGCTTCCTCTTCTCTTTTGAGCTGTGTTTATTTTTTTCTACTTCCTCTTCTCTCTTGAGCTTTTTTCTTTCTACTTCTTCTTTTTTTAACTTATTTCTTTCTACTTCTTCTCTCTTGAGCTTTTTTCTGTCTTCTTCCTCTTCTCTTTTAAGATTTGTTTTTTTCTTTCTCTTATTTTTCTTTTCTTTTTACGCTTTCAAATTTCTTTCGTCTTCTTATTCCATTTTTTTCTGTTGTCTTCTTCATCTTCAAGGGTGACAATAACTAGCAGAAAACAACCAAACTGAATAGTTATAAAGAATAAATTTCTATTTGAACTCACCCTACTATTAAGAGTAAACAAATAGATAATTAGAAATTGTCCAGTTCATAATGTGCCCCCCCCTTCCATTTCAAAATATTTTTGTGCCAAGGTTGAAGCAAAATGTTTCCATACATTTATCAATTACTTCTTTGGGATAGTGTATACTAGTGAAGTTTTCTATTTCCTGTTCTCAGCTTAAGCTAGCAACATTCTTTAACATCAATATCAGTATAGCACTTGTAACACGTTTTCCTATTTCTCTCTTTGATACTTCAATATTAATAATTATAGTTAGTTATATATAGTTATGTCTTGATCACCGAACACTTGTAATTTTGAACGGCCTATTCACAATTCTAAGTTATAAGCAGGGTAATTATGAATAAAATTACTGATAATCTGAGGAGGAGACTTTTTTAAAAAGAATTGCTCTTGAACCAAACAGATCATTGGTTAATTAAAACGCTTACTTTTTCATTTTAAGTTGATCTTTATTCATTAAAAATTAAGTTTTCGTTTCACTTGAAGTTGTGCTTGCTTTCTTTTTCCATTTAAAGTTGAGCTCCCTTTTATTTTTCGTTTGAAGTTGAGCTCCCTTTTTTTCTTTTTTTTTATGGAAATCGCTCCAGACAAGGCATGAAGCTACTTGATCTAAGGAGCTAACAAGAACAAATATGATTATCGCAAAGACAGGAGATGCCTATTGGTTTTAGTTTTGAAAAGACCAAGATTATAGGTAGGAGGAAAACAGACAACAGGAAGAGAGTTCCACAAGCCCGCGGTTCTTTTTTTTATGGAAATCGCTCCAGACAAGGCATGAAGCCACTTGATGTAAGAAGCTAACAAGAATGAAATATGATTATCGCAAAGACAGGAGATGACTATTGACCTTAGTCTTTAAACGACCAAGGTTATAGATAGGAGGAAAACAGTCAGCAGGAAAAGAATTCCACAAGCCTGCGGTTCTTGGAAAAACGCTACTGGAATAGGAAGCTGTTTTACAATGAGGTATCAAAACAGCGAATTGATGGAGACCACTAGACCAACGAGTCAAACTAGATGGAACAAAAGAAGCGGGGAGTAGATCACATATTTCTGAAGAACACATGTCATAATAGTATTTTTAGAAAAGACTGAGACTAGTAACATCACGCCTGTGAGAGAGGAGGTTTAGAGAATGAGGAAAGGGTGTGACTAATCAAATTACAGATACGTTTCTGCACCTTATCAACAACTCTCAAATGGGACAGAAATTTACCAGCCCAAATATGACAACAGTACTCTATACATGATCTGATGGTGGATTTGTAGGGATAGAGAATAGCCTCAGGTGTGAGAAAGTATTTGGAGCCATAGAGAGAACCGACTTTACGAGAAGAAGAAAGAGTAATGGATCTAATGTATGAACTCCAAGAAAGATTTGATGAGACAGAAAGACCAAGAAGTTTCAGAATCAATTTATTTTTCATTTGAAGTTGAACTCCCTTTTATTTTTCGTTTGAAGTTGAGCTCCCTTTTATTTTGCATTTGAAGTTGAGCTCTCTTTTATTTTGCGTTTGAAGTTGAGCTCTCTTTTATTTTTCGTTTGAAGTTGAGCTCCCTTTTATTTTTCGTTTGAAGTTGAGCTCCCTTTTAATTTTCGTTTGAAGTTGAGCTCCCTTTTAATTTTCGTTTGAAGTTGAGCTCTCTTTTATTTTTAGTTTAAAGTTGAGCTCCCTTTTCTTTTTCGTTTGAAGTTGAGCTCCCTTTTCTTTTTCGTTTGAAGTTGAGCTCTCTTTTATTTTTCGTTTGAAGTTGAGCTCTCTTTTATTTTTCGTTTGAAGTTGAGCTCTCTTTTATTTTTCGTTTGAAGTTGAGCTCTCTTTTATTTTTCGTTTGAAGTTGAGCTCTCTTTTATTTTTCGTTTGAAGTTGAGCTCTCTTTTATTTTTCGTTTGAAGTTGAGCTCTCTTTTATTTTTCGTTTGAAGTTGAGCTCTCTTTTATTTTTCGTTTGAAGTTGAGCTCTCTTTTATTTTTCGTTTGAAGTTGAGCTCTCTTTTATTTTTCGTTTGAAGTTGAGCTCTCTTTTATTTTTCGTTTGAAGTTGAGCTCTCTTTTATTTTTCGTTTGAAGTTGAGCTCTCTTTTATTTTTCGTTTGAAGTTGAGCTCTCTTTTATTTTTCGTTTGAAGTTGAGCTCTCTTTTATTTTTCGTTTGAAATTGAGCTCTCTTTTATTTTTCGTTTGAAGCTGAGGTCATACATAAGCATAAGTATATTCAGGCAGCATCCGTTCATTCAAACACGTTTTATTAAACAAAATCGACAACTACCTACTATTGAAACTTTGGTATAATTTTTCACTCAGTCTGGTATATTTATTAATAGAAAAAAAAATTGTTAACGTACCTAGTACATTCGAGTCTGTCTTATCAGGGAATTCATTTAAATTTAAAGAAAAATGTCGAAATAGATAATTCTGTAAAAGTTGAAATCTGTTACAGATTTTGCTTGAATAAAATTGTCACTCAAATCAAATAAAACTGTTTCATAACAACTTAATGGAACTGTTCCATTTTCTACTCACCAACCAATTGTATTAATTAGAGGATATTTAAATATACCCACATCGGCTTAAAAATCAATCGTTAAGTTAATTATGCGAAAAAATTATTTTTATTTTTAAGTATTGATTCTCAATCTATTGGATCCTAAAGGTGGGAGTAATGCCCCCCCCCCCCCCCCGGACCCAAAACTCAAAACTTTTTTGTTGGGTAATACAGTATACTTGCCAACTCGTTTTTCAAGTACAGCAGAGCTAGTAAGTAATGTATGCAATTGTTCCTCCAAGATCAGCTCGCTTGTGTCACTAAATTAATTTCACGTTTCCTGTGGCTTGCACATAAGCACACAATGTTTTGGACGTTGATCATGAAGGGTGGGTGGGGGTGCAGTGAATGCCAAAACACCTATGAACAACAAGCCTTGGGTTTTGGTCATAGTTTTTTTTTAGTTATGGAAGATAATAAATAATAATCTTATATATTTCTCCAGCTCTCCTACACACTAGCCTAGTCTAATAATATTAAGCCAGCAATGAAAATATAATGATAATGATAATAATAATGGTTGCTAATTTGTATTCCGAGCACAATTGAGCTAGTGGGAAGTGTATGCAATTGTTCCGCCCTGATCAGCTCTCTTTTGTCACTGAATGAATTTAACGTTTCCATATGGCTTGCACAACACCACACAGACACTCTGAATATGCTGATGATAGGTGAGTGGTGTAAATGGATGTCACAACAAGCTTCGTGTTTTTGTTTTTTTTCTTTCATTTGTGTGTTTTTCTTCTAGTCGAGTTGACACTCTCAAAGATATCATCTTGTCTACCATACTATTTAACGCATAAATGGGAGACGAAAAACTGGATTTATACTTTTTCAAGGGTATTAGTGAAATTGACTCAAAAGTTCGACGGGGATTACATTACTGTGCACAGAGCATAATTGAATTGTATCTGATCTGAACTAATACATTATTTATACTAGAAGAATACCCGTCCCAGGACGGTGAAAATTAATTCCCCAAACAGAAGCACCACTTTTATGTCCTCTTATGAAGATTGAAATCAAGATATAATGCTATTAAACCTTATGTCTAGAATCCTTATTCCAATTTTGATCAAAATCTATTACATGATTTTGATTCTAGAAAATGTCTGAAATTTAAGGCTTAAGGAGTCTTAAGAAGAAGATTCAGGGAATCTTGTTTAATTGGTGTCTAATGACTATAGATCAAATTCAATGCAAATCTGAAATATTTGAATTTTCAAATGGAAGGTTGTCCATATTATGCCACCCTGAACCCCTTTAAAATACTCCAAAGAAACTGAAATTTGTGGAATATTTATTAATTGATGTCTAATACTCAATGTTGAAATTTCACAAAAATCGAAGGTATCTGAATTTTCACAAAGAGTTTCCACCCCCTTTTCACCCTTTCTAAAACTAAATTAAACTAAATATAGCCCACATTCGGGCTCATTACACCTGGCAGCTTTGTACTAAAATTCATAATGATCGATTAATTAGTTTAAGAGTGAATATACTAATAGAATACCCGTCCTAGAATTAATTTTAAATGTTTGTGTCTTCTTTCTTTGGGGGTTGTGATATGATCTTGGTGGAACTCCCCCATCCTTAAATGGTAAAGTTTACAAAATAATAAATAATGTGCCTTCGTTACTCACTCTGTTGCCTAGAATATATATTCCATAATACTTAATACGTTCAATAAAGATTTTATCAAGAAATATGTAACAGTTGAAAGAAAAATGTAGAAACCCATTTAGATCAAAATGATTTATGGGTTTTAAATAGAAAGGTACCGTAAATGCTTATCGAAAACAAATTTGTATATAAGTAAAATATGTAAAAGTTAGTTTCAAAGGAATTAAACAACAAAAAAAGCTATGACTTACTAAATGGACAGCATATTTTAGTGAGTGTGTGTGAAAGATTTATCCAATCAGAGACCGTATCAGTTGGAATAGTAGGTTTGCAGAAAGTTGAAGTCGTATTTTTGTGTTGTTATGGCAAACTGGATATTAACATAATAATGATAAATTAATAAAAGAAATTTAAAATCAAAATTAATGGATGCCATTCGTCATTGGATAAACTTTTACTATCATTCAATCAGAAACCGCATCAGTTAGAACAGTAGGTTCGTACAAAGATGATGTTGTATTTTTGTGTTGTTGTGGCTAATTGGATACAAATGAAACGGCCTCTATTCGACATCTATGCTGACACTCTCTCTCTGCATTGGAGCATAGAGAGGAGCAGGTACTAATGTGATTGTAAGAGTTAGGAATGGATGGCACAAGTTTAGGGAACCAGCGGAGCATTACCACTGTTGACCAAGGGAAGAGCCTATCAGGCATGTATACGCAGCGTGATGATGTATGGAAGTGAAACCTGACCAGTGAGGGTTGAAGACATATGTTGTATAGAGAGAAATGATATGATAATAATACAATGGATGTGTAATGTGAGTCTTAAATATAGGCTTAGTTCTGATGACCCCGGAAGAAGATTAAATCTGGACAGTATAGGGAGATGTGTGCAAAACCGGAGTCTTCAATGGTATGGCTATGTTGCATGAACAGATGAGAGTGCTTTAGTTAGTAGATGTAGAACAGTTGAGAAGCGGGGTCAGAGTGGAAGTCAATTTCTAAAAGTCGTCAGTGTAGAAAATTCTTTAGCAGAATCGGACATTAAGCAGCAGAACAGCAATGCCACTCGCTAAGCATTTTTTTAAACTTTTCCGATTACTATTGATTGAGCCTCAAATTTTCAGATTATAACTTTTTCTGTTATATATATATATATATATATATATATATATATATATATATATTAGTAATGAAGATTTGGTATCTGTCTGTCTGTAGCCAAAATTATACTATTACTATCTTTTAATGCTCAATTCTGTTTATTATACTATTTCAGACTGATGTACTATCTTTCAGTGCTCAATTCAGGTTTGGGGGTTGTGTGGTATCTGTTCTGTTGTCATGAAAGCAGACTCACAGGCATTACCTTCTCCTTTGATGGGTGGCATCCTTCAAGGCATTTCTTCTCCCTTGGGGGGGGGGGTAGTGTATTATATGTTTGTTTGGCATGATACCATCATTCCAGGCATTAACTCGTCCTTTTTTGAGAGGGTGGGGGTAATGTAATAGCTGTTCTGTTGTCATGAGATCATCCTCCCAGACATTACCTCCTCCTTTTTTTTGGGGGGGGGGGGGTAGTGTACGTCAACAAGAAATTGTCACAATCGGCTGTTCATTAGCAAACTTAAATTATATTCTATATCAAAATGAATAAATACGATAGCTTTTTTATTTTTTATTTATCAGACCTATATTATCATCAAAATGGCTCACCATTAATTAAATCAATAATCTTTTGAAATACAGTATCAGTAGTAGTAGTAGTAGAGAGGAACAACCAAAACAAAGCTATCTATATGCCTAATTTGCACAACTACTTTTTGAACAATTCATAAAAAAGATAATGTTTTGTGTTAATCATTTGTAATTTTATTGTCCTATTTCCCTAGATATATGCAATAGTTTTGTCGATATTAACAATAATTAATTAAAGTTATTTAATATAAAAAAAAGATAAATTACCAGAACCTTTCTTAGAGTATTATGTTCATTACTTTTCAAGGGAGGTAATTCAAATGAAAACTGAAATTTACAACAGATTTATATTAAAGATACAGAAGATATTTAATGTAAAAAGAATACTTTAAGCTGGATTAATAGTCGCCAGATGGTGGGTAGTTTTTAGCTTGCAATATCTACTATCAAAAATAGGCAACAAGGGGGAGAATATTATTACTAGTCTACTTAATGTAATTTTAATAAAATTTCAGTGGAGTTTCGGGGTAGATGCAGCGAAAGTATGAAATTACCTAAATACGTTTTTTTTTTCTGTTTCTGTTGGTCTTTCGTCTGACAGCCGACACTTTTCTACTTATAGCAAGTAGGTCATCAATTGGTTTACAGGTTGCAGTCAGGTTTTGGCAAGAGAAAGGGGAAATAGCTGAAAACGTTCATAATAGAAATAATACCAGTATGAAACTGGCCATTTCTTTTCTTTTGGCACGAGAGCAAATCCGATATGATTCTGATTTCTTGCTCCAATAATTACCTTCTTTTAAGACCTTTTCTTGCGTATTTTCTTGGAGGCTGGCTGGCATGAAAAGAAGAGAATAAGATTAAGTGCTTTTCCCTATTTTGCTGGTTGAAGAGCAGCCGTGGGTCTTGTTGATAGCCAAGGCAGGTCAGGCCAATCAGTTTTAAGTGGAGAGTTATTACTCGCCTAATCACAATTGAATTGTCTTGAAAACTCTGCCAGGTTCAACTTGAGCCAACAGATATTCTTAGCTTTTCTTTGAACTTTTTTTGTCTTAAATATAAATTTATCAGAGAAGATCATATATATATATATATATATATAATGCACACACACACATATATATATATATATATATATTTTAATTCAGTAGAATACGAAATTTACGACATAATTCATATTTTGTAATCATGCTCTAAAAATCACTACTCAACAATATTTCTCCATATGTACATGCGCTTCAGGAAATATTTATTATCACTATTACACCAGGTTAAAACTTGACGAATTTATGATTTTCCTCTTCAGTATATAGATTTTATCAATTCCAATTCAGATAATTTCCAGTGGAAATATTTGCAATCAGTTCAAAAACAAAACAAAGTCCAGATGGATTGGATCTGGTACAACTTTTTTTTTCTTTAATGATGATAGGCGAAACAGGTGAGCTTAACATGAAGTCAAAAACACCTTTCGGTGCTTCTGCATTATTGAGGACAGATGAAATTTTAATTTTTATTTCAGAAGAGTCAGTTGAAAGGTGAGATAACTCAAATTGTTTTCTCAACGTATCCTCTGAAGTTTTATTTGATTCCGTATTAAAAAGTCAATTTGAATTATCTCCCCTTTTAATTGACTCTTCTAAATTAAAGAAAAAAATTTCATCTGTCCCCAATAATACAGAAGCACCCAATAAGCATATAACTAGCTTCAAAAGAGTTTGTAATCGATTTTTTTCTAATAAACAAAGCTTAATATCTTACGAAAAACCAATCATCTAAATAATTAATGGTGTATATAGTTCAAATACTTATATATGTCAGAAGATCAAAAATAATTAATGGTGTGTATAGTTCAAATACTTATATATGTTAGAAGATGAAAAATAATTAATGGTGTGTATAGTTCAAATACTTATATATGTCAGAAGATCAAAAATAATTAATGGTGTGTATAGTTCAAATACTTATATATGTCAGAAGATCAAAAATAATTAATGGTGTGTATAGTTCAAATACTTATATATGTCAGAAGATCAAAAATAATTAATGGTGTGTATAGTTCAAATACTTATATATGTCAGAAGATCAAAAATAATTAATGGTGTGTATAGTTCAAATACTTATATATGTCAGAAGATCAAAAATAATTAATGGTGTGTATAGTTCAAATACTTATATATGTCAGAAGATCAAAAATAATTAATGGTGTGTATAGTTCAAATACTTATATATGTCAGAAGATCAAAAATAATTAATGGTGTGTATAGTTCAAATACTTATATATGTCAGAAGATCAAAAATAATTAATGGTGTGTATAGTTCAAATACTTATATATGTCAGAAGATCAAAAATAATTAATGGTGTGTATAGTTCAAATACTTATATATGTCAGAAGATCAAAAATAATTAATGGTGTGTATAGTTCAAATACTTATATATGTCAGAAGATCAAAAATAATTAATGGTGTGTATAGTTCAAATACTTATATATGTCAGAAGATCAAAAATAATTAATGGTGTGTATAGTTCAAATACTTATATATGTCAGAAGATCAAAAATAATTAATGGTGTGTATAGTTCAAATACTTATATATGTCAGAAGATCAAAAATAATTAATGGTGTGTATAGTTCAAATACTTATATATGTCAGAAGATCAAAAATAATTAATGGTGTGTATAGTTCAAATACTTATATATGTCAGAAGATCAAAAATAATTAATGGTGTGTATAGTTCAAATACTTATATATGTCAGAAGATCAAAAATAATTAATGGTGTGTATAGTTCAAATACTTATATATGTCAGAAGATCAAAAATAATTAATGGTGTGTATAGTTCAAATACTTATATATGTCAGAAGATCAAAAATAATTAATGGTGTGTATAGTTCAAATACTTATATATGTCAGAAGATCAAAAATAATTAATGGTGTGTATAGTTCAAATACTTATATATGTCAGAAGATCAAAAATAATTAATGGTGTGTATAGTTCAAATACTTATATATGTCAGAAGATCAAAAATAATTAATGGTGTGTATAGTTCAAATACTTATATATGTCAGAAGATCAAAAATAATTAATGGTGTGTATAGTTCAAATACTTATATATGTCAGAAGATCAAAAATAATTAATGGTGTGTATAGTTCAAATACTTATATATGTCAGAAGATCAAAAATAATTAATGGTGTGTATAGTTCAAATACTTATATATGTCAGAAGATCAAAAATAATTAATGGTGTGTATAGTTCAAATACTTATATATGTCAGAAGATCAAAAATAATTAATGGTGTGTATAGTTCAAATACTTATATATGTCAGAAGATCAAAAATAATTAATGGTGTGTATAGTTCAAATACTTATATATGTCAGAAGATCAAAAATAATTAATGGTGTGTATAGTTCAAATACTTATATATGTCAGAAGATCAAAAATAATTAATGGTGTGTATAGTTCAAATACTTATATATGTCAGAAGATCAAAAATAATTAATGGTGTGTATAGTTCAAATACTTATATATGTCAGAAGATCAAAAATAATTAATGGTGTGTATAGTTCAAATACTTATATATGTCAGAAGATCAAAAATAATTAATGGTGTGTATAGTTCAAATACTTATATATGTCAGAAGATCAAAAATAATTAATGGTGTGTATAGTTCAAATACTTATATATGTCAGAAGATCAAAAATAATTAATGGTGTGTATAGTTCAAATACTTATATATGTCAGAAGATCAAAAATAATTAATGGTGTGTATAGTTCAAATACTTATATATGTCAGAAGATCAAAAATAATTAATGGTGTGTATAGTTCAAATACTTATATATGTCAGAAGATCAAAAATAATTAATGGTGTGTATAGTTCAAATACTTATATATGTCAGAAGATCAAAAATAATTAATGGTGTGTATAGTTCAAATACTTATATATGTCAGAAGATCAAAAATAATTAATGGTGTGTATAGTTCAAATACTTATATATGTCAGAAGATCAAAAATAATTAATGGTGTGTATAGTTCAAATACTTATATATGTCAGAAGATCAAAAATAATTAATGGTGTGTATAGTTCAAATACTTATATATGTCAGAAGATCAAAAATAATTAATGGTGTGTATAGTTCAAATACTTATATATGTCAGAAGATCAAAAATAATTAATGGTGTGTATAGTTCAAATACTTATATATGTCAGAAGATCAAAAATAATTAATGGTGTGTATAGTTCAAATACTTATATATGTCAGAAGATCAAAAATAATTAATGGTGTGTATAGTTCAAATACTTATATATGTCAGAAGATAAAAAAAATAACGTTTTATACTTCTGATTATTTATCTATCTCTGATGTTTACAAAAAACTGTTTTCCATAAACGACAGACATGATTAAACGCCTACACGTGGGATTCATAAATTCAGGAAATATATACACTCCATTTGACATAACCTGTTAACCATTGAGCTTAATTTTATCTGCAGTATTTAATATATCCTGGGAATTCATAAGATCTTATTTATTAATAAAATGTGGGTTATATAATCTCCTGAAGATATAGCAATAGTTTGAGTTCTTTAACATAAACTTTTCATTCAATATATACATACTCACACATACACACCTTCAATTTAGATCGTATAGAAAACAAGCATCTATTCTCAGTGCAGAATCCAATGCCATAGATTTAGCATGCGATATTATCTCTCAGAGTAAAAAGAAAAACTTCATTATTCTTTCCAATTCCTTATCAGCATAAACAACATTGAAAAATAGAAATCTGGATAACCGACTGATCATCAAACTATTATGCAGAATAACATCATTGCTGAACACCAAAGAAATTATATTTTGTTGGATCCCAAATCACATAGGAATCCAAGAAAATGATACGGCTGACACAGCAGCCAAAACTGCCTAAAAAGAGCCCTTCAACAACAAATTTTAAATTTCCATACACAGATGTCAAGACAAACATTCAAGCATATATCCATAAGAAATGGCAATCTAGATGGAGAAGTAATACATCCAATAAATTGTTAACAATACAACCTGATTTAGGAGAATGGAGGCAGGGCTGTAGGAAGTCACGAAAGGAGGAAGTCATCCTCTCTCGACTCCGTATTGGCCATACAAAAGCTACACATTCATTCCTGCTTGAGCAGAAGGAGCCACCATGGTGTGCAACTTGTCAAGTGCCATACACAGTGGAACACTTTATGTTAGAATGTGTTGATTTTTGCTTCCATGTGACGAAAATACTACAATGTTGATATTATGAAGGAACTATTTAAAGACATCAGAATAGAAATCATAATGCCCTTTCTGAAAATGGTGGGTTTATACCCAAAAATCTAACATTTAGAATAATAAACCGAACTTCCCTAGAAAAAATGATTCAATTGCAGACTGTTTACCCAAGAAATTTACACATATAAAAGAAATTCATCCAAATCTGTTAAACATTTACAAACACTATAAACCTCAAGCATGAAATCCTTTTACCAATATAAATGGATTCGGCATTAAATAACCCAAAAGGGTTGATATGCCGTAAAAAAAGGTATAGAAAATCCTCAATGGGGTAAGTATTTTATTTACCTCGTCTCCAGAAGGTTAAACACAAGGTCAGGTGTGGGTTTTGATGAAAGTGTTTCTGTGGAACGAACTGGATTCGAACCCGGCACACTCTAGTTCTCAGTCCACGTCATTAACCACTTAGCCACCGTGTCAAAACATTTTTCAACTCAAGTTAGAAATAAATAGCATACACCAAGGTATTATGGTTGTTTACAGCTGTTTCGAGGCAACATTTATTTTAAGTCATACAATGAATCATAAAAATTATAAATGCTGATGCTCATCCAAACATATTCAATATACATATCCAGAAAAGTTCAAAATTCCAGAAAAGTTCAACGTTCCAGCAAAAACATCACCAAATCACAAGAAAAAAACACTCAAAAAATACCTATGTAAATAATATAATTATTAAACTCATTTCCATATAAAAATGCAAAATTAAAATCCAAAAACGCAGCTGAAAAAACACATACATCCGCCAATATAGCTAATATATAGCATTTATAATTTTTATGATGATCAAATTAAATATTTGTCTACATTTAAAAAATTGGTTTATAATAAAATTAAATATTTGTCTGTATTTTAAAAAATTGATTGATAATCAAAATGATAAAAAGTTGTGTGACTATATATGGTATGTTCCTTCCTTTTGTTATTTATTTTAAACAAAAATATCTGTGGATAACTATCGATTAAGCACCACATTTTCAAATTATTACATGTATTTTTTTTTTTTTTAAGACTTGTTCAATTTTAGTTCTAGGAAGGAAAGGGGCAATTTAAATTAACCTTACATAGAAAACTGGTTAAATTTTAGAAGTGGGGACAAATGTATTTTATGTGTCAGAATAAAAACAGTGAAATTGATGAGGATTCACATCAGGTGATAACATCAAAAAAAGAAAATCAAAATGTAAACATGACAAACTAAACTAAATCTTATCTAGTGACGATCTAATGAGATTGCCCCTAGAAGTGTGTGGGGGGGGTGATCACTAAAGTGGTGAGTGGGGTAGTTCGGGTATGCACAAAAACAAACAATTGAATAGCTCCCTCTCTGCCCCAAACACCAAACTGAACTACCATGAACAAAGTTTCATTCCTAGAACATTCCACCTATGGAACAGAATACCACGAGGCTGCTTCCCAACCGACTACAGCATGATTGTCTTCAAGTCTAATGTAAACAAATACTTATTGAGCTGCATTCTTGGATAATCAATTCATCTTAAGTAATCTTCTGCCCATTCCACCCATTGACTACAATCCTTTCATGGTGGCGTTCATTGTCCAACTGAAAAACTCTTTAACCCTTATCCTCGAGTGGCTCCTGGGCCTTGATAAGCGGTGATTCATTAGTAAAAACAAAAAAGAAAGCGTCAGATTTGGGGACTGGATAGCGAGAATATCTTCCATGCTTGCTCTCACTGGAGCCCCAACACGGAATATGAAATAGAAGAGTGTGAGAAAACACTGTGACATCGAATGAAGTAAGCCGTGAAAATTCTTTTTGTGTTTTTTGAGTCTTCAGTTGTAAACCAGACGGTGAGGGAAAGATGCTTCCAGAAATACAAGGAGAATTCTCAAACGGAAGGTCTAGTAAATGTTTTCTTTTTGTCTTATGTAACATGACCCCTAGGAAAGAAAAGGGGGCGAACATGTTACAAAGATAGGCAATGATGCTCAAAACATAAAAAGGGGCCTTCTAGTACACGGCTATAATAAAAGCAGGTCACCTAGTGAGCCTCAAACTCAATAGACTAGGCGGTTTCTGTGAATACTTATTAACCAATATTCCACAGAAAGGCACCAGTTCGATTTTATTTGCTTGCCTTTCTGTTATCTCTATCCACTTGTCCGATCTCAAAGGCATTGGTTTACGACAGTGAGTCTACTCTGGCTGCCATATTGGAATTTTCATGTTCGTATGATTGCTGATATGTCATCAAACTTATCTCATATACAAATAAAAACATGTTCTACTTTTTCCAATAACATGCCTGGTGGAAGAACATATTTATGCAATAATATTATCTGCTTTTTTTTAACTTTTTTATTGTAGATGTAATGTGCATTAAGTTTTTTTTGCTTTTAGTTATTTATAGTAAAAGAAAATATTATTATTATTATTATTATTATTATTATTATTATTATTATTATTATTATTATTATTATTATTATTATTATTATAACTTATTTTCTCTGATAAACAAATGAGAATTTATTGTCCTTTTCTTGCCCATTATTAGTAGAAGGAGAAGAAGGAAATCATTATGATTTATTACATCTGATGTAAAAATAAAAAATGTCTTGTATCACTCGTGATAAAAGGAGGAAATATCAGTGCATTTATCTGGTCTATTCTATTAAACACAAGCGTTGACTGTGTGGAAATATATTTCTGGTCGGAAGATTTTTTAGGAAAAAATAATTTCAAATAAAGTCAGTCATGTTTACAATTTTTGCCTTGAAAATAAAGTTAAAAATAGCATTCGTAATATTAATCAGAGTAATAAAAACTGTTAGCGCGGTGGTGTTCTTAAAAAAAACGGCTACTTAAAAAAACGGCTACTTAAAAAAACGTTTGTAATATGAAGTCAAGTAATAAAACGAAACGTGTTACTAAAATAAAAACTGTTTCGTACAGGCAGCTGTTGGCAAATGGCTTTCATGAAGCGAAACGAATTCATTATCATTTAATTATTTTAAAGCTTAAAATACAAATAAAAATAATTGAGATTTAAATTTTACTACAGCTTAGAAGCGCCGTTGAAATGATAACTTTGACATTTTAGAATCAGTTAACATGACGCGAGATTTTGTTAAATAAATGAAATATTTATTAAATCATTTTTTTTTTAAATCCAAATTTTCGGTTTTAAAAACCTTATTCATGGTACAGACAATATTTTCCTTTTTTTTTTTCTTTTCTTCAACGGCGCTTCTAAGCTGTAGTAAAATTTTAATCTCATTATCGTACACATGAGTTTCAGTGCGCTCCACTACAGATCAGACACATAAAAAAAAAAAACAGTATTTTCATAACACCAGAAGATCGATCTTTAGCCAAGCCGTAAGACTTCGACTATTAAAAAAAAGAAGAAAGTCTTTAGCCATGGTGTGTGTAGGGAAGGGGGGGGGGGGGGTATTAGATTTACAATTTAACAAAAGAATAAAATGGCTGACTTGTGTATGAAAGAAGAGAAAGGCATTATGGTGAAATTCAATTTTGTAATGAATTTAATGGGGGGAGTACTCACCAACTTGTTTGTTTTGCAGTGGGGTGTGTGTTTTTGTTGGTGGGTGTGAGCTTTGTTGATAATTTAGCATGTCGACCCTGATTGCAACTGCAGAAGTAAATTGACCTGAAAAGAGTCGGAAAGATTCTTTTCTCCCAAAATATTAATTTTCTAGCCACAATCTAAAAGATATGCCTAAATAAAACTCTGTGTAATAACAAAATGAAAACAATAACGAATAGTGAATTAATGAGATGTTATTTTGCAAATCAGTATGCAAATTAGTTAGCTCGACTACATTGATCGCATCGACATGCCCAGTATATTATAAAGCTTAAGTTCTTCTACTTTGTATATGAAATCAAGGATTTAATGTCAGTGTGATTAAATGGGCCTAATTTATAAAGAGATGAGGAGATTTCATGTTCAGAAAATTCTTGCCGATTTTTCGATTTACTTTTAAAAAAAAAATTTGATTTATATTTTCTGTTAATTTTGCAGAGTTTTATACAAAATTTTACATGTTTACTAATTAATGTGTCCTCTTTAATAAATTTCCAAGACCAAAGTGATGATCAATGGTTGTAGTGTTGGAAAGTTCCCCAAAAGAAGAAAGATCTCCTGCTCAGTTTGTGGAAATGGAGTCGGGTGTAATTCAATTTTTTGTAGTACCTGCAATCATTGGGTACACAAGAAGTGCAGTAGAATTACAGATAGTTGAGAGAGTATAACTAATTTGTATGCAAGAAGTGTAAGACAATGAAGATGGATGACAACTCAGATGTGGAGAAAGTATATCTGGATGGTGAAGCTATTGAGGTTGTCGAGAAGTTTTGTTACCTTGGTGATACCATTAGAGCACAGGGTGGAGCAGGTGCTAGTGTGATTGCGAGAGTTAGGAGTGAAAGGAGTAAGTTCAAGGAACTTCTGCCATTACTAACCAGCAGAGCATTACCACTGTCGACCAAGGGAACAGTCTATAAGGCATGTGTATGCAGTGTGATGATGTATAGGAGTGAGACCTGACCTGACCAGTGAGGATATGTGTTGCATAGAGATAAATGATATGAGAATTATACGATGGATGTGAAATACGAATCTTAAAATACTTAGTTCTGATGAACTCTGAACAGAAGAATAGACTTCGATAGTATGGCCACATTGAAAGAATGGGTGAAAGTTCTCCGGTTAGTAAATGTAAAACAATTGAGTAAGCAGGTTCAGTTCAAAGAGCAAGGCCAAGAAAAACATGGGAGAAAGTGATAAAAATGGACTTGAGGGAAAGAGGGATAAATAAAAACCTGGTCAGAGATAAGTTAGTTTACAACTCAATTTCTAAAAGCTGTCCAACACATGTCGGCATGTAAAACGGATGTTAAATCGAATACGATGATGATGAATTTCTTTCAGAACACAATTTTTTAAGCAAATAGATATTACTTCCTTAAGATAATGCATAACGCCAAATGACATGGTCTTAATTATCTGCAGACACCTAAGATATTAGACTATTATTGGGGCACCATAATGAAGAGTATCAAACAAACTAAAATGTGAACATGTAACATTATGAGGCAAACGGGTTTGAGGTCAAAATAAAAAGAACTGAAGAACAAAGAATTAATTTGGAAAGAAATAAACAAAGCGAAAATATTCCTGGTCCATGACGTCAGTAAGTCAACAGAACACAGCCAGCAAATAATGGTATTGTCCGAGAATGCGGTGAACGGGGAATCGAGTCAACTGTGAACTAAGAAGATTGGATGAAGTAAACAAAAGTTACTTAACATATGCACTGTTAATGCTGAGAGGACAGAACAGGTGTCCGACTGGTATCGAAAAGATGAGGTCAGTGTGATCACCGTTCAGACCAGAGACTCGTTTGTCTATTTGTGGATGTATTTAACTGAGGAATAAAACATCTGTTATAACCCAAATAAAAAAACTGTCTCACTTATTTCTTTGCTCCAAAGAGAAAAAAAAATTAGGTTAATTCTCTTACATTTGCTTGTTTGAATTACCTAGACTGGGCCCATCGTTTAACAAAAGTAAAGCTTACACGACTAAAGTTATGGGCTTAAAACAGTTTTAATTTTGTGGAGTTAAACAACCTTTAAATAATTAAATTTTGAGAATCTATTTAATTTTGTGTAATTTAACTATGGTTTATATTTCATGATAATCAGAGGGGAACTGTCGTGATCTGTTACCAATACGATATGTGGATAGCAGCTACTAATGAAAATGAATTTAAAAATGTAAAAATACACAACAAAATAATAAAAGAAAAATACAAATGATCAAACAACAAATGAAATATGATAAACAGCAGTTGTAAACGTAACAAATATTTTTATTTAAAGATGTTACGGGTATTTTGTGTTCGTCTGTGCGAGTTGTGTTAGTCATAGTAGTGGTATAAAAATATGCTTATGGCAAGTGAGCTAGGAAGAAAATCATCAAGCTAACCACAGTAAGCCCGATTTCCTTCGATCGAATGAAACAAACGTTTCTATGTAGGTCACGAGCCATAAGTATATTTTTATACTACTATATATATATAATCAACCATAATATTAAGTGTTGTGTCTCTGTTTGATTATATATATATAAATATATATTACAGAACATTATAACAATATTGGTACAGTCATTTTCAAATCAACAAGTCACCTTGTTGACTCTCCTCAACGGCTGAGGAGAGTCAACAAGGTGCGATCATTTGTTGGTAACTTGTTGATTTGAAACCGACAGTACCGATGGGGTTCTGATTTTCTGTAATACATATATAAATAAATATCCCCTGCTGAATTTTTTAGTTTGCCACTTTACAAAAATAGGAACGGTCTATAATTTTCAGGGTAGATCTGTCTTGAAATTGAGAGATGAATATAAAATAATTCTAGAAAATCACATCATATTAATCTTTGAATATTTATTTGCATTTTATTGAAAAAATGAGTATTTCACCTCATAGTAAAACATAACTGAATACTTGGTGAAGAAACCCTTGTTGACAAGCATCCAGACATTTCCTGTAATTGGTTACCAAGTTATACAGATCCCAGGGAAGAATTTTGGCCCACTCTTCTTTGCAGATTCTCTCCAAATCCTTAAGCTTTGTAATCGTTCAGCAATTCAAAGCTTCAATTCTCTGCAAATGATTAAGCTGCAGAGACTAACTAGGCCATTCCATTATCTGAATGTGATTCTTCTTGGGCCACTCCATATGTTTTAGTTATTGTCATGCTTGAACACCCAATCGCGACCCATCTTCAGTGTCTTGACTGAGGCAAGGAAGTTTTCACTCAAGATTTTCTTGTACTTGGCCTCATCCATCTTTCTCTTGACTCTGTTTAGTCGTCCTGTCCACTAAGCAGAGAAACAGACGCAAAACATAATGTTTCCACCACCATGTATAATGTGTAGGATGGTGTTCTTGGGGATCAAAGTCAGCCTTTTTTTCTCCTTCAAACATGGTGAGTATTGATTTACTCCTCTTCAGGAGTTAGGCACAAGGCCAGTTTTTATCTTACTCCCACAAGTAAGATGTGACCCAAGGTCGGGTCGGGAAAGTGGGGTTTAAAAATTGCCTGAGCAGCCCCGTCGGCATTTCCCGGTAGGGGCGCCTCAGGCAGTAAACAATAAACTTACTCCTCCCCAAAGAGGGGAGGCGAAGCCTGGGAGGGTTGACCTCCTAGAACTGCACAGGACAGACCCATAGACCGGTGTAAATCAAGCCGCGAAGGCCAAGACAATACCAGTCTATGGGGTGCAGTATCAATCGGAACAGATACTACACTTTGATCTTAGCCAAACTGAGGCTCAATTTTAGTCTCATCTCACCACAGCACTTTCTCCCAACCCTCTTCTGAATCATCCAGTTGTTCAATTGCAAACTTCAGATGGGCCTTTGTGAACAAGCCTTTGTGTACATTCATTGCACAGGCTATGATCGTTCGCTCATTGTGCTGGTCAAAAGTCGTTGCTCGATTCCGACACCAGTCGCAGTGTCAATTGTGTGGTCTCAATCAACCGAACACAATCCATTAGTTAACAGCTGCAGGACTCATCTCTCTCTCTCTCCCTGAGATGCACACAAACCTCAACTACTTGTGAGATTCTCAGAAAATAAACTTCATGTGCGCTCATCTGTTGGAATATATATAGGTATTCGGATTTTTTGTGGTGGACTACCCAACATCCACCCTAAAATAATGGCCAGCCTTATCTATGAACATAAAAAGTACTGCCTAGAGGTTCCATATCTGGACGACCATTAAATTTGGGAGACTCTGAGTAGGTCATAACCATATCAGAGAATCATCTGTAGAACCATTACTTTTTTTTTTAAGTGAACAAATCGAATTCTGGATGGTCGAAACTCTAGAGCAGACATATTTCCAATTTCTTGTGTTGATTCTCTTGGTTAAATATTTCTCAGTTGCAGCAAGTCTGTCATTCACATGCATTGCAAACATACAACCCACTATGTTTACACCTGTACATGTGCCTCCTTGAGCAGTGGGACCTTGAAAACACTACATTATTTCAGTCCACTACAACGTTGTGTGTTACTAATGGTCATCTGGGTGACTGTAGTCCCAGCTGCCTTGTGATCATCAACAAGTTCTTGCCGTGTAGTTTTGAAATGTTCCTGCACCTTTGTCATCATCAGGTACAATTCACATTAGATCTTGCATAGAGCTCCAAATCGAAGGAGATTGATAGTCAATTGGTATTTCATTCATTTTCTTATCGCACCAACGGTTGACTCCTTCTCACCTGCTTGCTTGACAATCGTTTTGCAGCCAATTCCAGTCTTATGCAGGTATACAATTTTGTCTTGGATGTCCTTAGGCAATTATTTCATCTTGTCCAGTGTGGAGAGATTAAATTCTAATTCATTGAAGGATTCTTTGAACTGGCGTCTTTTATACAGATAATAAGTATTTGATCAGGAATAATAATTGAATAATAGGGCAAGCTTCCTGGTCACATAACCGGTTTGTGAGTTTGTGAGACCTGAATCATTGCGAGTTGGCAGGATTGGGGGGAGGATATTAATTTTTTTTCAGTAAAAAGAGCAAATAAATGTTCAAAATTAAATGTGATTTCAAAACGAACTTATCCTGAAAATTATAGCTCGTTTCTATGTTTTAAGTTGTCAAAATCAGCAGGGATGAATATTTATTTTCCCCACTATATATATATATACATATGTATATATATATATTTATTTATTTTGGTACAGAAAAATTAGTACAACATTCGTACCGTCGGTTTCAAGCACAGAAGGACTTAGCCATCCGACTCTCTTCAGCTTATGTTGTCATCTGTTTTTATATCTCTTTAAATATTCTCTGGTTTAAAACTCAACTGTTACTTTTTACCCCCCCCCCCTTTTTTTCAAACCTTATTAAACCTTCCTTACATTAAATTTAAACAAACATACATAACACTTTACGCAAATAACGCATCCAAACGAGAGTGACACGTGACTTCACATTTCCGAAACAGATGACAACAGAAGCCGAATGGCTAAGTCCTTCTGTGCTTGAAACCGACGGTACGAATGTTGTACTAATTTTTCTGTACCAAAATAAATATTATGCTCTTAATTTTTAATTTTTAACTTTAATTCTCAATTAATCGAGCACTCTGCTGGGATGTTTCCTGCTATATTACAAAGAAGTTTTATATATATATATATATTGGACGTTTTCTTTCTCTTAGACGGACTGTAATTTTGTTTTCTTTTTTGAGTGTCTCTCTCGAAATATCAAAAAAATGTTCCACCATCCCGGGTTTTATTAATATTAACAGTAAGTCTTATATTTACTAATATCGTACGTGAAAGATCTGTCGAAAACTAAATATATAATTCTAAAGATTAATATTTCAAATTTTGTCTTCGATTGTTTGTTTTTTGTTCATCCTCTCTTTCACCATTCCGGTTTTCTGCATTGCTTTCAGCCTTCATAAATACCCACATACTTATATATATATATATAATCAAGGCAAGGTAAAAAAAAACGCATTCAGTAACAGAAACTAGGTACTCGCGATTTCTGGAAAATCTACAACAGTGTGGTGAACAATGGTCAATCAACGATTGCCCACACTATCAAACCACAACGATGTTGTTTGCACGGCAACTGATGAGGCTGAACTACTTGCCCAGCGTTTCGCCTCAAACTCCACTTTGGACTCAGAAAACCACCTCCTCCCTAAATTCCCATTGCGGACCGAAACCACACTTGAAAACCTGGTTATTACCCCATCCCAGGTCAGAAACATCATAAAAAACCTTGACACCTCCAAAGCTTGTGGACCTGATCTGTAATAGTAATAAAGAAATGCTCTGCTGAGCTGGCCCCTGTC
Source organism: Sepiola atlantica (assembly GCA_963556195.1). NCBI lineage: Eukaryota > Metazoa > Mollusca > Cephalopoda > Sepiida > Sepiolidae > Sepiola > Sepiola atlantica. The sequence continues at coordinate 64,672,843 of OY744532.1, read as the reverse complement.
CTCTCCAAACTCTACAACAAATGCCTAGCCGAATCTTGCTTCCCCGATAGCTGTGGTACCAGTCTTCAAGAATTCTGAGGATAGAACTGATCCTCAGAACTACCGCCCAATCAGTCTACTTCCGATCTTTGCTAAAATATTTGAATCCTCAATCAATCTAGTGATAGTCCAGCACTTAGTTAATGCTAAACTTCTTTCTGACCGCCAGTATGGATTTAGACAAGCACGATCTACTGCGGACATCCTAACGGCCATCATATATATATAAATAAGGGAGGTAATTCAGTATATAACATCAGGAGCAACTGATTCGAAATATTATGCAAAAAGTGACAATTGTTTGTGGTCGCTTGATATAAAGTAACACTAAACGACCATTGGGGTAAAGCTAACTTTGACGAGTATTATGTAAATGGTTCATCAGTTAAAGCGAAACAGTTCTCACACAAGCCATTATAAGTGATTGATTGATGGCAAAAGTATGTGGTGTTCCATGGAATCCGAATGACAAGTCTTCCCAGATTTCAATACTCTCTGATCATTTGCAAATCACTTTGCATTATTGCAACAACCATTTACCATTGAGTTCTCGCTGATAACGGCCATTGTTTTTTTTGGGGGGGGTATCTCTCTCCCACAGCGGTAAGATGTGACACAAGGTCGGAAAGTGAAATTGAAAAGCCAGCACCCTAGAGGATGAGCACTCTGGCCTACAAAAAATGCATAGCCAGCCTCGTCGGTATTCCCCAGTAGGGGCACCTCAGGCGATTAGCAGTAAACTGACCCCTGCTTAAAGAGTGAGAAGGCAAAGCCTGGGAGGGTGGACCTCCTAGAACTGCACAGGACAAACTCTAACGCCGGTGGCCAAGACGGTACTACACTTTGATCTCAGCTAAAAGGCCGAAAAAAAAATTGTTTTTCTCTGGAATTTGAGTGACAATAAGCCTTCCCAGGATTCCAGTACTATTCGTGTGCTTCCAGTAGAGGTCTGGATGATGCTTTCCTTCTCTCCTTCTTTCCATCCTCCCAGACCCTTCACGACTATTTTATGGTACCAACAAATGCTGATGCCACTGCGTTTTGTATTTCTTATATCATTCATCATGATAGTAGTACCACTTTTCCTTTCCAAGATAGTGCCTCTGTTGTAGTTGCCGCTTAAAATGTCACAAACTTGGCATGAAGCTTATTCGGAAGCAAAACAAAAACAGGCCGGAGTTGTTTACGTTTCAAAGATTGGGTGCGAGTAAGGTTGGGAATTTGGCAGCTGAGACGAAGAATCGTACCTTTCCTTTCTTCTTACAGTTGCTGATCACAGTATTTTTTCACATCTCCATAAAAAAAAAATTGCTATAAATTCTTGCTTTTGTTTTTGTTTTTTTTTATTTTGTTCTTGTTTTTTTTTTTTTGCTTTTCTTATATTTGTGGGGTGAATAAAAGTATGGCAGCTGATACTAAAAACAAACATTTGTAGGGTCCAAAACTATTGGACTTGTAATACTGACATACACTTGAGCCCAATGCCAGATTTAATCATGCAGAAGTGCAAAATATTTAGATTATGCCCCCCCCCCCCTATCTCCACATATAAAAAACCTAAGCACTTAAAAAAAATATATAAAAGTCTGCATATATTTGGGGGGGGGGGGGGGGTACAATAATTTAATTTGAATAAAATGTATTGGTGTATACCTTTTCTTGAGCAGTGTTGGTACAGTACCTGGGTATGTCAATTTCCACCTTTACCTAGCTTCTACTGCTTTATAGCTATTACGAAGAAAAATATTTGTGAAATTTCGTGAAAAAAATATAAATGCTAATTAGTATTTGTGCGAGACAGGGAGTAAGTAGGCTGAATGCATTTACATATTGTTTTATTGGCAAAAAACTTGAGAAATTATGTTTGCAAGCAAAAAATAATTTGCTTTGAACTAATGCTGAATACACTTTATGTCTATTCTTTGGAGGAAGAAAAGTCACTTAGTTTTAAAAAAACATTTATGTAATGTTTTTTTTCTATGTTATTACGTTGATTTCTTTAAATTTATAAAACATGTATCCAATTTTAAAAAACCCCGTTCAGACTTAGTTGATATTCAAACTCTGGTATTGACAGCGTAAAACTACTTTGTAATGTTCCCTCTAGTTGACAAAACAGGAATCGGTAATCACGTTTCTATTTGCGGACGAACAGACAACCTCCGAAAAAAGATAACTTTTTAATAGTATATGGATTACATGAAAAATAATAAATTAGTCATTTATTTGAAATATTCACCTAAAAATGTAAAATTATGGATTACATGAAAAATAATAAATTAGTCATTTATTTGAAATATTCACCTAAAAATGTAAAATTATGGATTACATGAAAAATAATAAATTAGTCATTTATTTGAAATATTCACCTAAAAATGTAAAATTATGGATTACATGAAAAATAATAAATTTGTATTTATTTGAAATATTCACCTAAAAATGTAAAATTATGGATTACATGAAAAATAATAAATTAGTCATTTATTTGAAATATTCACCTAAAAATGTAAAATTGGATGAATCGGCAATGCACGCCTTTTGACTGGCGCGATTCCGTTCTTGGCATTGGTTTCGCCGGTTCTTTCTAGAGTCAGGTACTTACATGAATGTCCATGTGAAGGTTGCCAACATCCATAGTGAAAGTGATGCTATGGAATTGACAGGATTTGAACTTGGCACGTGCAGATCGTCAGTCCACGTTGGTATCCACTTCACCATTGTCACCACTCAAGGAACAGCATTTTCTTTCTCTGTGTACTTAAAACTTAACAAAACTTTTATAAGTAAACACAATACCACAGGACTGCTTCCCAGGTGACTACAACATGGTCATTTTCAAGTCCAATGTTAACAAATTCCCATCGAGCCGTCCTCTTAAATAATCAAATTTTGCCCAGTTTCAACCATTGTCTCCAACTCTCAAGGTGTTTGTTTCACCGTCCATTTGACAAACTAATTTACCCTTATCCTCGAGTGGCTTTTGGACCTTGATAAGTGATGACTCATTAGTACAACAAGAACAATAAAAAAAATATTCACATGATAATTTCAGTTTAATATGGGAATTCATGTTTGATTTTATTCACTTTATTTATGAATGAAAAGTTTTTGCGACCATACAGGGAGTAAAGACTCCACGTCAATCATATAGCGAAAGGAACGCCTTTCCTTCTTCACCGGTCTCTTCCGATTGTTTTTTTTTAATAAATATATATGTATGTACGTATTTGTATGTCTTCCCTTTCTGTATAGATTTAAGTTTGTTATACCCTATCACTATATATATTCGCCAAAATTACAGATCTTCTTGTTTTTTGCCACTTTTAGTTTTTTTCCTTCTTGATAAAGGCCACGCAACCGCTGGGCGAAACGTTGAGTTTTAGGTCTTCCGCTTTTCAATTTTATCCTTTTATTTGTCAAATAAAAAAGTCAATGTTTGTTTGTGTGCTATAGAAATCGATATGTGAACAATTAGAACATTCAAATAAGTTTCAATAAGAGTTAAATTTTTCACAGAATCTAAAGACACCTTCAAAATTTTTCTTTGATTCCATCTGGAGTCAATTATCCGTTAGGTTGATTAAAATAACTGAACTATATTAGAATGTAAAGAAACGTAATTTAGTATCTCCATTCAGACAACGTCGGGTGAATACTGCTAGTGTGTATATATATATATATATATATATATATATATAATCTAGGCAGAACCTTCTCTTGCAGGCAAGTATTGTTGAATATAAGAGAAAACTTGTGTCTAGATATCCTTTGGTAGATTCTTTCAATAGTCCGAATCAGGATCTTAGTTTCGGAGGGGAATTGGCTGATGAATTTGCCATAGTTAAGTTTTGTCTCCCAAGTATTAATTAATAGAATTAACTTTCAGTAATAAACTTCTAAAATGTTTATAGCTCCAATATAGTTTCGTACTTAGTACATAATTCCCGCCAAAAACCTTCTATAAATTCTACACATGGTCTAGACCTGATTAACCTCACTCCCCCGAAGATAGACCCAGATGGGTCCGAAAGTACTTGGGAGACAAATGCAAATTATGGCTAATTCATCAGCCAATTCCCCTCCGAAACTAAGATCCTAATTCGGACTATTGAACGGATCTATCAAAGGATATCTAGACACGAGTTGTCTCTTATATTCAACAATATATCCATATATATATATATAAATAATTATTTCCATTATCAGACAACGCTGCAGCCCACAACCCATGAAAGCCACAAACCGGAAGTCCTCACGGCCACCGGAAACTGTTACATGATTAAGAGAAATTAACATCTATATGTGCCCACAACCCATGCGGCGTTGTCTGATTGTGGAAATAATTATATATATCATCTCACATTCAAAAATTTTATATGCATATATATATATATATATATATATATATATATATATATATATATATAAAAGCCCATTTAAGAAATTAAGATCGAGCACTCTTGGGATGTTAAAATCAGCTTTAAAGCAAAGTTCCGAATACGTTCGCAAACCCTCTCGATAAGTCTTTTGTCTGCTGCCCACTTCTAGGCAGATATAGATCTTAATTTCCCTTAATCACATAACAGTTTTCGGTGGCCGTGAGGATAGGGCGACTGCTTGCAGATTCTAAGCTGACTTTGTGAAACCATTTGAAATTGTTACTTTCCTGCACTGATGAGAGCAATAAGCTTGAAACGCTAGAATCTGTAGGTTATAAATAATTTCATATCTATTAATAAATATTATATATATTACACAAATTTCTTTTCGTTAACACAAAGGTTTATATTGTAGATCGATAATGTACGACTAAAGCTCTTGATTTAACATCATGTAAACCATAATTATTCAGAGAACAACATTCCGTATTTTCTTCAAAAACACTTTTATTTACACAGTTTTTTCTTCTCATCTCAAGAACATATATTTTCTTGATATACAAAATATCACCAATGTTAATGAGGAGGCTTCATCAGTGTATAAACATTTCTCAGTAAAGGTGGAAAAATTAAAATGCATCCAAGATTCTTTTAACTTATACAGATTTGCTTTTCACTCACAAGTTTTCAAGGGGAAACACTTATTTAACTCTATTTTCTTTTGCATATAAAAAACAGATTCATGTTTTATTATATTTGTGATATGTGCTTTGCTTTATTGTTTACGGTGTTCATATTCAATCAATAAAACCCTATGAACATGGGTGATATTTTGTATCTCATGAAAATATGTTTTTGAAACAATTGGTTGCTCTTCTCTGAATAACTAAGGTTTACATGATGTCATACATACATACATATACATCTATCTATATATTTTTTTTTTTTTTTTTAATTTTTCTTATCTTTCTGTTTTTGCTGGAGATGGGCATCCTACCGGATGCCAGACATTTACCGGCTATTTCAGACACTCCAGCCTAGAGATCTTTTTAAGATTCTAACCGTCCCTTTAAGTGCAATTGTTTGTATTTATCTTGCACTCGGTTCACCGGGTATACTCGCCAGATAGCTTTTAAAATTCTTTTTCATTAGTCCTGTTGCTCCTATAATTACTGGTATGATGGAGATTTTCCTAAGATTTCAGTTTCTTTTCATATCGTACATAAGACCTTGGTATTTCGTTATCTTTTCCATTTCAGCTCTGTTTAATTCTGCATCATTAGGGCCACTGACTTCAACTAGAGTTGCTACTTTCTCCCTTTTGTCCCATATCACGATGTCAGTTTTAACAGCTCCGTTTTCTAGATATGTAGCTGTAGGGATTGCATAGTCATAGTGGATGTGTGTCAAACGAAACCGGTAAAATCTTTCGTTTCTTAATGATTTTTTCCTGTATTTAAATTCGTTTTTTTCCATTTGTCTCTTTTCACACATCTTGTCTCTCATGGCATTTCATTTTTATGACATATCGTGCATTTTATACTCATATATACGAGGTCTGTCTAAAAAGTATCCGACCTTTACTTTTTCTGTGTGAAATAGAGACGATAGGGCGGCGCCACTCTACACAGTGAAGGAAGACACCTTCATGCGCATGTGTAAATTTTATCACCGCCTTCCTGCGCGTTAGTTGCTGCTTGTCGGTCGCTGAGTGAGGTGCTACACAACGTGTTCGTCGGATTACCAATTCTCTCAAGATGACTGAACGTGTTAAGCAAAGGTACTGCATCAAATTTTGTCAAAATCTTGGTGATTCTCAAAGTAAAACAATTCGTAACATTCAGCAGGTGTTTGGAGAAGATGCGATGGGTGTAACACAAATTAAGGAGTGGTTCAACCCCATCCAAAAATGACTGCACGTCAGCGGAGAGTGACCAGCATTCTGGCAGGCCCCAAACTGCTCGGAGTGCAGCTGTTGTTAAGAGGGTGCAAAATTTGGTGATGGAAGATCGTCGTTCAAGCATGCGGGAGATTGCTCAAGAGGTCGGAGTGAATAAAGATTCCGCACATGCAATTTTGCGTGATGATTTGAACATGCACAGAATGCTGCAAAATTTGTGCCCAAGTTATTATCGCAGGAACAAAAGGACACCCGTTTTCAAGTTGCACATGACCTTCTGGAAACTGCCAACACTGATCCTGAGTTTCTGAACACTGCGATAACTGGAGATGAGTCATGGCTGTACAGGTACGACCCAGAAACAAAAAGACAGTCGTTGCAATGGAAGCATCCCGAGTCTCCAAGGCCAAAAAAGTGCAACATGTGCAAAGCAAAATCAAAGTGATGATGACTGTTTTCTTTGATATCCGTGGAATTGTGCATAACGAATACGCACTGGAAGGACAAATAGTGACAAAAGAGTACTATCAAGATGTTCTCCAGCGTCTCCATGACGCAGCCTAGCGCAAAAGACCAGACATGTGGACGGCGAATAACTGGCAACTGCATCACGACAATGCCCTCGCACATTCATCCCAATTGATCCAACATTTCTTGGCCAAACATGGAATTCCAGTCGTTAGCCAACCTCCTTACTCTTCACACATGGCTCCTTGCGACTTGTTTCGAAAATTGAAGACGCCACTGAAAGGTTCCCGTTTTGAGACTAGAGAAGAGATAAGCTGAACGCGACGGCACAGATGAACACCATTCTAAAAGAAGACTTCCAGAGGTGTTTCCGGCAGTGGATGTATCAGTGGGCTTAGTGTGTGCAAGCACAAGGGGCTTACTTTGAAGGGGATTAGGATCCCAACCCTGTCATGTATTTGAAATATTCTTTCTGGCCTAAGGTCAGATACATTTTAGACAGTCGTCGTATATATATATATATATATATATAAAGTTAATCCAACAAAAGATATAAGAGGCAACTAATATCTTTAATTAGTGAACATCTGGATAAAACTGAAGCTCAATATACTGGATAGAGCATTAATAGCATAATATAAAATGAAATAATAAAATAAGGTGCAAATCAAATTTTATTAGAATTCAATGTTCAGGCAAAGTACCTTAAAGTTCTTAACTGATGAGTTTTCAAAGAAAATTCTTCTCCTCAGAGGACCCTGAATTTTGAACATTATGATATTCAACACCAAGTGAGTTTTCTGAACTTTTCATATGATTTGGTTTCTTTATCGTTTTATTAATTTCCATACACCTTGGATACATTTTTCACTGTCATTTACTGCATCGATTGCAAACAGATTTCCTGCCTGGATAACTTTTTCGTTTTTGAACTACCATTCACCACCTGGATCACTTTTCAATCAACCTCTTGGATATCTTTCCTGAATATGTTTTAAACTGTATAGCTTTAACAAAAAAGTATGTTTTGGGCTGATATATTTGATGTTTTATATACTTTTATGTATTTTTATATATATTTTTATATTTTTTCAAAGTTTAATTTTATTACCTGCAGTAATGTCATTGAGGTAAGGGTCCTCTGAGGAGATGAAGTTTCTTTGAAAACTCATGAGTTAAGGACTTTAAGGTACTTTGCCTGAACATTGAATTCTAATAAAATTTGATTCACACCTTATTTTATTATTTCATTTTATATTATGCTATATATATATATGCATATATATATATATATATATATATATATATATATATATATATATATATAATTAACTTGTTACAAATATCCAGGGGGTATGAATCCGAAGGAAGTTGAAACCGGGTTTATGAGAAACAAATCAAAACAAATCAAAAAATATATATATATATATATATTTTAGTATAAATTGTTTATTTATACAAACATTATTGGCTACATATGTGCCTACATGTTTCAGCTGCAACTTTATTCAAAGCCCAGCTTCTTCTATGGACCATTTTAACCAAACTTTTTAAAATGTTTAGTTAAAATGGCCTGAAGAAGCTGGACTTTAAATAAAGTAAAAGCTGAAACATGTTTGCACATATGTAGCCAATAATGTTTCTATAAATAAACAATTTATACCCTAATACAACTCTATCTGTTATTGAGCACTATTTGATAAATACTGGGGTTTCATTTGATTATCATCTAGGAAACAACAACCATACAAATACTATATATATATATATATATATATATATATATATATATATAATTTAACCGAAAAGAAAGCCATAACAAAGAATGTGTAATGGTTTTACCGTCTGTCTTGGTAAATGTGTTAATTTAGTTTTGCCTCTGCAAACTATTTTGCTTGAGTGCTTACTGCAAGTTTCTTTCATGCTGCATCCGAGTAATTCTATATTTTAGTAAGTTACGGGAGAGGGGGGTGGAGGTAAGAAGTTTGAGAGAAAAATGTTCCAAATCTGCACAGGTCCGCCGCTTGGCCCTGCGATTGAAGTTGATAATACACTTAACAGAATTATTTTTATTTGAAAGCTAACGGAAGTAGTCAGTGTTGCCTGGGTAGCAAATTTGTAGAATTTGATATGAAAAGAATTTTAATTTGCACAAAGGTCTCCTGAGTATGCTTATAGCTTTACCAGAGAAGAGATAAAATGTAAATATCCAGTACATGTTAATACCTACGGATAATTTGCAAATAGACCTTCTCCTTCAAAAATCTATTCCTAAATTAAACCTTACAAATTATAAAAGACATTTAAAAAGAAATTAAAACCTCTTGCCACCAAAAAAAACAACCCAAAGTATGGATAATCTAACAAAAAATAATAAAGAGGATGTAATGGCAGAACTGAATGATCTCCCTTGGATAATATCCGAGTTATCTTCCCTGAATTATTCTTGCCAACATTATAAAGAATGTGTTCCCCTGTCCGAAAGTAAAAAAAAATATTTTCACCCACGTGGGAAATTTATAACTGGATATTATCATCTTTCTGGCTGGGCCTTCAAATCTATCAGATGTGCTCCGATCGGCTGGCTATCTATGCATGGCTTTCACAAACCCTGACGCAGTGTCCCTCAGGCATTTTTTGATCACAGTTACCTAGACTCTCAAAAACAAACGAACATAAAGTAAGTAATATTTACTCATACCGGTCTATTCATATTCTTATGCATTTTTTAATATTAAGTTATAAAAGTTAGAACATTAAAAGAAAAGAGCTTGATCTAAATTATGAAAGACAAACCTCTTTCAGTCATGGCCACAATAAAAAATAAACGTAATGCTTGATCATAATTATGATAAGACTTATCTTAAACATTGTTTAGTATTAAGTTATATAACAAAAGTCTAAATTAAAAAGATATTTGTTTTAAACTAATGCTTGATCTTAATTATGATAAGACACATTTTACACATCCTTTAGTCTGAATAAAAAAAATAAAAATTAGCACTTGGTCTTAATTATAAGACACATCTTACTCTTACACATTTTTTAGTATGAAGTTATATAACCGAAGTCTGAATTAAAAAATAAAAAAATTAGCACTTGATCTTAATAATAAGACATATTTTACTCTTACACATTTTTTAGTATGAAGTTATATAACCGAAGTCTGAATTTTCAAAAAATAAAAATTAGCACTTGATCTTAATAATAAGACACATCTTACTCTTACACATTTTTTGGTATGAAGTTATATAACTGAAGTCTGAATTAAAAAAGAAAAATTAGCACTTGATTTTAATAATAAGACACATCTTACTCTTACACATTTTTTGGTATGAAGTTATATAACCGAAGTCTGAATTTTCAAAAAATAAAAATTAGCACTTGATCTTAATAATAAGACACATCTTACTCTTACACATTTTTTGGTATGAAGTTATATAACCGAAGTCTGAATTAAAAAAGAAAAATTAGCACTTGATTTTAATAATAAGACACATCTTACTCTTACACATTTTTTAGTATGAAGTTATATAACCGAAGTCTGAATTTTCAAAAAATAAAAATTAGCACTTGATCTTAATAATAAGACACATCTTACTCTTACACATTTTTTGGTATGAAGTTATATAACCGAAGTCTGAATTAAAAAAGAAAAATTAGCACTTGATCTTAATTATAAGACACATCTTACTCTTACACATTTTTTGGTATGAAGTTATATAACTGAAGTCTGAATTAAAAAAGAAAAATTAGCACTTGATCTTAATAATAAGACATATTTTACTCTTACACATTTTTTAGTATGAAGTTATATAACCTAAGTTTGAATTTTCAAAAAATAAAAATTAGCACTTGATCTTAATTATAAGACACATCTTACCCTTACACATTTTTTGGTATGAAGTTATATAACCGAAGTCTGAATTAAAAAAGAAAAATTAGCACTTGATCTTAATAATAAGACATATTTTACTCTTACACATTTTTTAGTATGAAGTTATATAACCGAAGTCTGAATTAAAAAAAAAAATTAACACTTGATCTTAATTATGACATTGCAACTCTTATGCTTTTTTTTAGTACTGAGTTAGGTTAGGGAAGAGAACTTTAAAATAGTAGTGAACAAAAAAGAGAAAATGCGAAAAGGATGGGTGGGGGCGGTAATGAACGATACGAAAGTGAAAAGACTCCTGAGCAACGCCGGGTAGATATAGCTATTATTTAATAAAAGTGGGTTAATTCTAAAAAGAAATTGCCGTCTGAGAAGATCTTTTTTTAATTAAAATTCATCAGAGGAGTATGGTCAGAATTCAAGGTAAAGTGAACATGAGAGTAAAAATTATAAATTCGATAAAATTTTTATCTTTTTTTTTTTTACTACGATTCACCACTTATCAAGGTCCGAAGTCTACTCGAGGATACGGGTTAATGAGTGTCAGGTGGACGAGAAGACAACCCCTTGATGATTGGTAACGATGGTAGAAGCTTGGAAGAATTTGATTATCAAGAATTTGTTTACATTGGAGTTGAAAACAAGAATATTGTAGTCAGCTGGGAAGCAGGCTAGTGGTATTGAGTTCCACAGACGGGTAGTTCTAGGAAAGAAACTTTGCTCATGGAAGTTTCATTTAGTTTTAGGCACAGAGAGGGAGAAAAGGGAAATTATTGACAGTGGTTGTAGTTAGATGAGTTTTCGTTGTAAATGTATCTCTATCTATATAAAACGCGTTTATAGGGTTGTTAGTTCATAGGTGTTAATCCCATAAAGCTACGGTGTTTATAAGATAGTGCTCAATAACAAGTAGAGCTGTGTTTTCAGTATAAATCTTCTCAGTCGGTGGCCTGAGAAAGCTAGACTTTGAATAAGGTTGTAACCGAAACATGTATGCACATATGTAGCCAAACATGTTTGTACAAATAAAAATTTATACTCTCTATATATAAAGTTAGGTACGTGTATATGTTTATATAGTTCTAGATTCACTCCTAAACTAATTAACCGATCAATATGAATTTTGGAACACAGCTGCTAGGCGTAAGGGTGGGTAATCTGGGTTATATTTAGTTTTAGTTTTATACAAAAGGGGTAAAAAGGGGTTTGAATCGCTTTGTGAAAATTCAGACATCTTCGATTTTTGTGAAATTTTAACAATAAGTATTAGAAATCAATTAATGAATGTTCCCGAAATTTCAGTTTCTTTGGAGTATTTTAAAGATGTTTTAGGGGGCATAATATGGGCACAACCTTCCATTTGAATAATTAAAATATTTCAGATTTGCATTAAATTTGATCCATAGGCATTAGACACCAATTAAACAAGATTCCCTGAATTTTAATTCCTTCTTAAGACCCTTTAAATTTTAAACATTTTCTAGAACTTGAAATCATGTAATAGATTTCGATCAACATTGGAATAAGGATTCTAGACATATGATTGTATCTTGATTTTAATCTTTATAAGGGGACGTATAAGTGATGCAAAACATTCCTGTTCGGGGAATTAATTTTACTGATCCTGAGACAAATGCTATCAACAAGAAATATAAATCACCTCCAAAAGTTTTAAATGGAAAAGTTAACATAAAAGATTTTAGAAGAGTCACCCATGTAATGATAAGCGAAAACAGGACTATCAACTGAATGTTAATCAACGTGTGAATCGAAAATCTTTAATGGAGAATTAATCTGTGAAATGTTTGCATTTTTATGACTATGTTTAGGGTTTGCTGTCGTAATAATAAAGTCGGTTGGCAAGATAGTAGCTAGCGAAGGGAGTGAAATCGTTATTGTTGTATGACCACTCGAAGGATAATGATGATGGGATTGTCCTCGGGACATATAATGCAACCCGCCTGGCAAGTGTTGATTTTTGGATCAATAGACTAATGTTCTAAAAAGGGATCCACCATTCATAGTCATCTTTTATCCGTGCAGATTCCGGCCACGAAGGAGACAAGGACAAGATGGTGACATGATTCACACATGGGAGTGTAAATCACGACACTAGGTGATCATAGAAAGGAATATTCAACTCTGTGTCTATGTACAACCAGACTGCTTGGCACTTTTGTTACCTCTGCCAAGGAGGTTATGTTTTTGGTCGAGTTTGTTTGTTTGTGGACAGCCTAGCGTCCACATCGCTTGACCAATCGTCACCAAACTTGATCAAAATATCGATCATCGTCGAACTTAAAACTAATTTAATCATCAATTAATCTGATGATTAATTGACCTCTCAGGTCAATTAATCTGATGATTAACTTCTTTGTAAATTTGCCTGTTTTGTTTGTTTTTACCTAAATTGATATTTTACTAATTAAACATTTTTCAAATTATTTTAAATGTTTTCTACTACTTACATCATTCATATTTTTGTTTTTGTCTATCAACACGCAGGGCCTTGGCCCCCAGGTTGGAAAATTCATTCTGTCTTCAGCTTTTTTTGCCATTGGTTAAACACGTCCCTGTATGATGGATGTGTCATGTGAGTCTTAAAGACGGGCTTAGATCTGATGACTTCAGAGGAAGATTAAATCTGGACATTGTAAGGCTATCTGTTTAGAACAGGATTATATGTTGGTTTGATCACATTCAAAGAATAGATGAGAATTTTTGGATTACTAGATGTAGAATAGTTAAAGTAGCAGGGTAAGTTGGCAAGGGAAGGCCAATGTAAACATTAGAGGAAGTGATAAGAATGGAGTTGAGAGCAAGCCTGATAAATAAAGACCTGGTCAGAAATAGGTTAGTTTAGAAATAAAATTCTAAAAGCCGTCCAACACAGGCCAGCATGTAAAACAACATTAAACCGAATATGATGATGGTGACATGATGATGATGATCATCATCATCATCATCATCATCATCATCATCATCATCATCATCATCATCATCATCATCATTATACATTACTAAATTATTTGAATTTTCTATTGAATTAATTCAATTTACGAATTTATTTAAACATAATTAAATATTAATAAATTTTTAAACTTTTGTATTGGATATCGGTGAGGTGGGTATGGCGTGAACACGTTCCCCAAGAGTGTCCGAGGCAGTTTAGTGTTGTGCCTGAGATCCTAACGCTGTTAAAACAGCACTGGCTGTAGGAAGGACAGGTATTTATCTAGTATAAATTAAATATAGCCTATTTGGCACAAAGTAAACCTTTTTCCATTCGTTATTTATATCATAAATGAATCTACAAACCGACTTGGCCCTGTTTTTATTATATTGGATTCTATTCTTTTACAGTTTGTTCGATATTATGGTTGGCTAATTCCAGCGTTCTGTCTGAGTCACCTGATGCTCGCCATGATTATCCAGCTAATGAAAAAACGGACAGGTAATTATTTTTTTAATTTATTCATTTATCTATCATGCCTCTTTGGGCATTGCTTATTTTAATTGATAATCTCATTCTAATTTTTAATAAGAATTTTTGTTCATTTTAACAGAATATTACAGATATATAATATTAGCAGGGTTACCCATCGTTGCCCGGGCTGACGGAAAAACTTGAAATAAGAGGTCAAAACATTGGAATAAAAATTTTAAAAACGGTTAATTGTACCCTACTTCTTTTCTGGGCTGTAGGGTGGGTATCCATCATGCAGCATGTCTTAGGTTGGCATCACTCATCCCTCACCAAGTCATGCCATCCGATTGCTTTTGAACAGTTTCATTGCACCCAAGTTCACCTACAAGGCTTAGTTAGACACATGGTCTATGGTTTACAGACACTGGCCATAGGTGCTGACAGGTGAGATAGAACCCATAACCGACTGATTAGAATGGAAGCATGCTAACCACTCGGCCATATATCCTCTAGTCTATATTAAAAAACAATGTGTATTTATTTGCATGTATATATATATATATATAAGTGAAATATTTTTTAACATCAACACATGGTACAATTTAAATGAAAAAATAATTTATTTAATTCTTTTTTTTTTTTTGCAAGCTTTCATTGTAAAACAACTTTGTCAGGCGAGACTGTCTTATAGTTTTTTTTCTTTTCTTCTTCATTTTGATGGTATTAACCCCGAGGGGTCGAATCACGGTAGAGGCAGAAAAGCATGTCAAGTTGTAAAAGACATTAGCCCGGTTGATGTTATGCGCAGATTGGCGCATTTTGAATAAGGAAATTGACAACATCTTTGAAGCACGCATGAAAATGTATTGATGTCACATTGTTTTTTTCTAGTATATAGATATGAGAGATAGATGAATGTAATCGAATATATAATATAACTATAAAATCATGTTGAAAAAAATAAGACGACTTCTAATAATTGTTGATCATCTCACGTAATTCCAAGCCTCTCTGTTGCATACTCGACTGGCCCCATTTCATTATTCACACTGTCCTACGTGATCATATCCTCACCATTGCTCAAACACGTTGATATGGAAGCCTACACATAATCCTACTTGTATTATTAATTTTTAATCTTTTAAGTAAGACTAGATCTGCTAATTTTATTGGTTTACCGAGATTCTACTACCTTACAACAAATTCTTTTTTTTAATGGAAGTCGCTCCAGACAAGACATGAAGCCACTTGATGTAAGAAGCTAAAAAAAAAAAATACTTTTTCAAAGTTAAAAACTAGCCAACAATAACTGTTATATGGATAGATCCTGACAAAAAAAACCCAGCAATTCTTACCCCTTTTGTCAGAAACATCGCACATGGAGTGTGAGGACTAAAGGACAAAATAAGGGAAGCACGAGTTACGAGGCTGCCGAAAGTAAACCCAAGGTTGTCCACTTTCTACTTTATCTATCTAGGGGTGCATTAATTCTCTTGGATGGAATTGTAAACAATTACTTTTTGTTTTATGAACGTTTGTTTATTCATTTGTTTATTCATTTATTTATTTATTTTGTCTATTAATGTTGTGTTGAATACCATCTCAATTCTCAGAGGTTTTGTATGTTGATGTTGATGATGATGAAGATCTAAAAGCTTCTTGTAGAACTGAAGACTTTGAAAAACTTACTTCAGACCAACTCATGTGTTTTGCTTTGCTCGACTAGATATGTCTATGGTGGATGATTCTTCACGGGTCGTTTGGTCTTGCTGGTTCGCTGTTAATTATCAATAATTAATGCAAAAACGTTTGTACCCAAAATACATGCTATTTAATTATTTATATGTTATTTTATATTTCAAGTACAATATCCGGGCAAAGAGAGAGTGAGAGAAATCTGCTACTGGTTATTTTTAAGAGCTACATTTTTCACGTGCCTTTGCTGAGGCTCTAAATGAATTCTATCGCGTTCCCAGCATGCTTAGTGATACTGCCTGGTTTTGTCTTTTCTGTTCCAATGTGTCAAATTTGAACTCTTGACAACTTCCTGTCTTCATCCTTCCGATTATATAGCAGTGTGTATGTATATGAAATTTAGATGCTTGATAATTATTTGTTGAGCACTTTTGAGCTTGCACCGTTATTACTACGGACACCGATGTGACTTCAGTTTCTTATGAAATAAAACGTATGCCACCATTGTCTATAAAGGGTTGCACTGTTATGAGATTTGTAACAAGTATGCCAGCATGTAAAACAGACATTAAACTAAATATGCCACTGCTGCTGCTGCTGATGATGATGGTTGTTTTTGTTGAGCGATTGTTGACTGATTATAAACCTGAAGAACTAATATCCCTGATAAACAATTTAAAAACACTACTCATAACATTAACTACAGCCATAAAACCCGAGACACAGCTAACAAAAGACAGCTAACCTCATCCCAATTACTCTAATCCATCCATGATAAAACCAAAACAACCAACCAAATAGAAATACAATCTCTAAAAAGCAAAACAATTAGATACTAATGCACATGACAATATAGAAATAACCACAGAAAAAAAAAACTCGAAAACTACTAAAACAAGCAACTAAAAATGGCCGACAAAAATCACTAGTTGATCGTAAAATACTGAAAAGAGACACAAATGAGACAACAGCTAAAGATAATCGTGATAGAAAACAAAAACCAATTTTTAAAAAAAACTATACGACCCACTCCAACAATCACATCAAACAAAGAATTTGAAGATATAGAGATTGAAAATAAATCTCCACGAGCCAGACAAACTTAAAATAATTTTCACAGACAACAGAACTAAAATTTTTTAAAAAACCCATGGACAATAAAATAATTCAATGGACATTAGAGGAATAAAGACGAACTATTGTGAACTGATGCTACTCATTGCAAACCACTGTCCGGCAATCATATGCGTTCAAGAAAACTCAAAGATGACAATACAATTAACACGAAGAATTACCAATCTTTTAACTATACCAAACACAATGGATAAATATTTGATGATATGAAGAACTTAAATAATAAAAACTTTTACCAAAAGGGTTTATATGTTGTAAAATAAAACAAGTTAATTTTTATTTAAAAAATAGATTTTGTTGAAAACTCTCGTTAACACACGACAACAAACAAAAATGGCGCCTGGGTAATCTTACAGTATAGTTAATTTAAAAAAAAAACAACAACCTTAAACAGTTTCAGAACGTTAAAAGTATACAGGTAGATAGTTATTTAAATTTTACTGCGTTTGGTAAAAATTATTTGTTGTGTATATATATTTTTTTGATTTCTCGGCAGTTAACTCTACTGCAAGATTACCCAAGCACCTTTTTGTTTGTTCTCGTGTTTCGTTTACAAGAGCATTCGACAAAATCTAATTTTGCAATAAAGATAACTTGAAAACAGTTTTAGAATATTAGAAGTATACAGGTCAGTAGAAAATTAACTTATACTGCGTTTAGTAAAAGTTATTTGTTGTATAAATATTTTTTTCGATTTCTTGGTAGTTAACTATGCTGCAAGATTACCCAAAAATCATAAAACATTGCAGGTGTTTTAGTCCTCACATTCCATGAGCGATGTTTCTGACAAAGAGGGAAGAATTGCTGTTTTCTGGGTCGGAATTTATCGATCTAACGTTCATCGTTGGCTAGTTTTTTTGTTTTTTTTACCTTGAAGTAGTATTTTTTTGTTTAGCTCCTTACATCAAGTGGCTTCATGCCTTGTCTGGAGCGATTTCCATAAAAAAAATTTTTTTAAATGATATGCTTGGTATAATTGTGTTTGAGTGTCCTGTCGTGTGCAAGTGCACCGTCATTCTTTGAAAAAGCCGAGAATGATAATTTCTGAATTACATGAAAGGGGAAACTCTGCACCCGAACAATAGAGTTCATTTAGGTACTACGTAACATATTGACAGATTCCGATTTGTTTTCCACTAGTTGTATCTACCCGGTGTTACCCGGGAGTCTTTTTAATTAAATGTTTTGTTTCGTTCACTCATTTTTTTATTACTTTTTCTCTTGATTAAGAAAATATTTACATTTTTTGAAAGATAGTTGTGACAATAAAGAGGAACACTCACCAGCAGGAAAAAGAACGCGGTGCTTCGCATGTCATATATATCCTGAGTAAAAAAGGGCTTCTCTTCATAAGTTCAAACTTTTATAGTGGAGTCTGATTTGCATATGTGGAGATCAGCTGATATAAATGAAGAGACAGATGGGAAATAGGAAAAGCTATTTTCATTGTGCAGAGAGAAATTGGTGGTACTGAAAATCGGTTGGAAGTTGGATTGCCGTTAAAACCTTCTTTTTTTTTTTTAATTATTTTCTGGCACAGTTAGGTAACAATAGTTCAATGAACAACGATATCGTCAATTCAATGTCGACAATATTGCCGATTCAGTGACTACGTCTTTTAACATCTGCTATCTCGACAATGCAACATTTGGAAGCAGCTGGTCAGAAGTTGTAAAAAACCTCTCTCGAATCATTCCAGCCTTTGCTGGAATTGGGCTCGAGGTCAAACCTGCTAAGTCCGAAGTAATCAATATCGACTGTTCGGTAAAATCCTTCACGGTGTCCGTCTTAGAGATCAGCAGAGTCTTTGATGGCATTAGCATTACCAATCATGACAAACTTATAATCCTCGGTCCCCCAATCTTCAAACCAGCGATCCAAGCCAACACTGGCAAAAAGTTTACAAACTTGTCCAACATGTCATCCCGGCTCCTACTGATTGATAAGCATCCACCACTCTTCCTCTTGGGCAACTGCTTCTGTATTCCGACATTTTTATTCTCTTTCCTTAGTGTGCCATGTTACCAGTTTTCTTGTCGACCTGAGCAGGCTGGATTACGTAATTTGGGACACAGCAACCGCCATCTGCAACATTGATTTTGACAATGTAGGCTGGCACAAGGCCACTCTTCCCATCTCTTGGTCGACGTTCCATTGGAAGCTTACACTTCCTCCGTCTGCGCAAGTCAGGATCTGTTGAGAGTATTCTGCATGAAGCATCTGAATCTCCTCTCACCCACCTGATCCACCGACTGGAGGGAGGCTGGTTTCATTGTTCTGGAGCAGATGGGGAGACAGAAAAGCTGTAACACAATCAGGATGAAGACTAGAGTCGAATCCCTAAGAACGTCCTGCGACCAATACCGTTTGGCTTGCCTTGAAGCTGCCAGTTCACCTCAACAGTGCATGGCATCATCAGCTGTAGGAAACCTAGTCAATGATGATTGCTTCAGATTCGGCATCACCCTGCGCACAGGTTCGAGAGTGTTCAGCACTCACAGATGCTGTTGTGGTCAGCCAGTCGACATATATGAGCTTCATAACCTTTCATCTAGAAAGAGCACTGGCACATTCCCTAGACACTGCACTCTCGATGATATCATCCAACGAGCCCTAGACATCACTGGCTTCCCATTGATCCTCGAACTAGTGGCCTCAACAGAGAGGATGAAGAATTGGTTCGATGGCCTGACAGTGTTTCCCTTTACAAACAACAAGTCACTTATATGGGATGTGAATTGTGTTGCCGGTCTTTTCAACAAATTTGTGTTCCAACCAATCGCTGTGGAGATGAGTGGAGTGGAGTGATAGGCTCACCATGCGCGACTTCCTCAACAGCCTTGGTCTGTTAGTGACTGTGACACCAGGAACAATTCTGAATTGACTTGGCTTCACGAGTGCTTCTCCATCACCCCTATTTGTGGAAACACCTTGAGCCTGACATCTGATCAAACTTCTTGATACTTGTATATTAGTTTTTAAAAAAAGACATTTTATTAATTAACTGTTATTTGTTGTTATTTATTGAATAAATATTTTACTTATATATTACATTTTTTAAAAGTTAATTGAAAGAGTATATGTCATTAAAAATTGGTTATGTAATAAAATCGATAGGACGTCTTACAAAATGTTGAAATTTAAATCCCATAAATACTTTCAATTTTTTTCTTTTTTTTAAACTCTTATATTCATAAATAACTAGCAGAACTCGTTACCCCGGTGTTGCCTGAGAAAATCATAGAATCCAAGAAACTCCTGCTCCCATCCCTGAACCTTATATAAGCATTATTACAAAACATGTATATGTAAATCGCATAGTGTAGAATTTGTTTTATTCAAGTCATAAATTTATAAATAATAAGAGGCTATGAGACAGAGCTTTGTTAATGTAATTATGTAATAAAATAGACAATAATATTATCATTATTATTATTTACAGTGGCATCAACATTATTACTATTATTCCTAGTAGTAGTAGTAGTATAAATCTTATTAAAGTAAATGTATGTGCATAATAGAAACTGGTAAAAAAAAATATAAGTAATCAATATAGCGTAATAAGGTGATTATAAATGTGTATGCATATATATGTGTCCTACATGGCCACACCTAGCTAGAGACAACACAAGGTGGAAGGTAACCAGGGAGGGGTTCTTCCTCCAGGAATGATCAAAAACCCTAATGATGATGATGATGATGATGAAGAATATACATTATTGGACAAAACCAGAGTAAAAAATATTCTTTTGTGTGGTGAAGATTCAAACTCATGACCTCTGTCCCTACAAGTAGTAACTTTACCATTGAGCTAAGAAACTGACTTTTCTAGCTAATTAGAATTTAAGTATAGAAGGCAAATCTGCTATTATGGTATGACTGACCTAATTAAAATAATCGTCTAAACTGATTCTCTATTTCTATTTGTTTGTGTTTCTCTCTCTTTTGCATGTGCACTATACTAAATCTGTGAGTAGTAAATGCACACAGAATACTTTAAACAGTCTATGTATTATTGTAAAACAAATCGGACACCATTGTTATTATGTTTCGAAATTTTTTAGATGAGGGTTGATAATTTGTAGAATTTAGTATGTCTGCAAGGACCCATGGCGCAGTGGATATAGTACTAAGTAAAATTCAGTTCTAAGTGACAGTTATTTGAAGGTTCAATCCTCAGTGCATGCGATACGAAAATTGTGCATTACTGAAGACTTCTTTCCGGTCATGGCAGATGGAACAAAAGCATGCTACCCCTGTGGATTTAATAAAGGGTTCCATTCGAAATTCCGTCCGAATTCCCGAGTTCGACAGAAAGATTCCTGAGTTCAACAAGGTACACCTGAAGAAAGTCGGAGGTTACATCGGCTGAAACGTTGTGATAAAAACACCCAAGATGAGAACAGTAGTCCGAATATACCAAATTCTACACCATTGTTATTGTTCTGCAGCGAATGAATTTAAAGATATTAACCAATAATCGATTGCGGGTGAACCCGGTGCAAAGCAACAGTTTATCCTATAATTTTTTTTCGGCAATAACGGTGAGTAAAGTGGCGGTAAAGTGGCGATAAAGGTGAGTAAAGTCACAGACATAGAGTGAAAATGTGCAAGCAAATGACAAATTCTTCAAATCAAATATTTTTTTGTTTCTAGCAATTTAGAATGAAAAGGAATGACAAAACAGATTTTTTATGTAACCTTTGGTTGTGAAACTATACCCATCAACAGTACAAGAGAAAAAGTGACTCTACTTTATGTATTAGATAAGAAGCTATGAGCCCAGAAGCACATGCCAGTTTTTGGAGGGCGGGGGAGGGGTACCGAATTATTTTGTGAAAGTTAAAATAATTTTGTTAACGTATCTTTTGGTCATTAAATTAGTTGAATTTAAATAGTTATGTTTACTTGTGAAGTCACACAGACAGACGATACAGGTCTGATAACTTCGTTATTATAATGAACGTGAGGGTGAACGGCCCCGTGAAAGAACGTGTGCTTTTTTGCTGATGATTCAAACACTGCCTCAACGATAACGGACACAAACACCAGTCACGGCGATGATGACTAATGTAATGTCTCTATTTTATTTTATTGGAACAGTGATATGAAAATATTCCTGGCAGCAAATCGAGTTATTTGAATGTCGTTTATTTCAAATTCAATGAAATGAGGAATAATTTACCATTTGGGATTATTGTTTTGCTGGACTTGATGCTGTTAAGACAGAAGTTAGAGAGAAAGTGATTTTATGGTGAATGTGTGTTTAAGTTCCAGGTAAAACGTTGTTTCTGCTATTTGTGTCTGCTGAAAGTTGGAAGAGGTTTCTTCTCTTTAAGTCGAGATTTCTCCACTCAGTATTCTGACGAAATTTTAAAAGACCTTTATTTAAAATTTTAGGTACTCTTTATTTTTGTGGGTTTTGTTTACGACCCCGTTGAAGTCCAGGTGCACGCATCAAGTTTCAACCTTACAATTATATAGATGTGCTAATCATTATATTTTTCAGGCTGCTATACAATAATGGAGACAATATGGGCAGAGAAGATCAACTGGGTGTTGGTGTTACCTTTGCTTGCAATTGCAGAAGCAACTCTAAGGTAAAATTCCATACCAAGCATCAGTTTATTCAAAGTATTAGTATTGTTTGTAAACAAGAAGACAACTGTTTTTTTGTTTTTTTTTCAAATGATCCTTATTATAAAAGTTGCGTGTAAGTTGGAAAGTAATGAAACAATTATGCCGTCATTTTTTATGGCATGGGCGCACTAGTAATAATAATCCTCCACTCTATAATAAAGAGCAACAATTGTGTGTGTATGTATATATATATTATATATATATACATACATGATTGTTTTTATTCAAACAGACATGTACAAAATCTGTGACACTGGCATGTCGATGTTATCTATCTACAGCAGTTAAAAGATGAGATCTCATCAGACAGAATTAGGATTTAATCCTTCCCTCATATGGTATTTGGAAATAATGAAATGGGAGAGAAAAAGAAAGAAAGG
Organism: Sepiola atlantica; assembly: GCA_963556195.1. Lineage (NCBI taxonomy): Eukaryota > Metazoa > Mollusca > Cephalopoda > Sepiida > Sepiolidae > Sepiola > Sepiola atlantica. The sequence continues at coordinate 64,649,886 of OY744532.1, read as the reverse complement.
AAAGAAAAAGAGAAAATTTAAAATTTGGAAAGTCACATGGTCAGATTTGAGACCGTTTAAATACAACAAAATATATTTGTTTAGGATAGGAAAGAAGAAAGGGAAGAGGAGAAAAGAGAAATCATTTTAGCTAAAGTCTAGACGTGTCAAAATGTTATTGAATTTACCACCCTTCTCTCTGACATCTCCGAAGAGGAAATCAATATTATTAGGAAATGCAGAAATACGGTACTCATCAATAAAAAAGAAAAATGGACTAAAAGTAACCAATCAGGATCTTTTGATGTCTCCATGGGCTCTCTAGATTCAGCAGAAGTAACAGACCGAGTTGGACTCTACATACTATACAACCTTAAAAAAGGCATTAACACAGACGACATAGGATTATCTAGAGATGACGGATTGCTAGTGGTTAAAAACTCAAATGGGCAAAAATGTGAGAAATGAAAAAATTAAGTCTTAAGATGGAAATAACATCAAATATCAAACTAGTTAACTTCTTAGATGTAACACTTAACCTAAATAATGAAACATTCGAACCCTATACTAAAGATAATGTCTACCCAATTTATGTCCATCCACTCTCTAACCATCCAAAAACTATAATTAAACACATTCCCAAATCTATTGAGAGTGCAGGAGAAAGAACACAAAAAAATAAATAAATACCAAGATCTAAAATGGGAATTAGTTAGACGATGGAAATGTAAAGAAGTCAAGAATTGGAACGCTTGGAACCATAACGAAAAGCCACCATAAATGACTTAAACAGATTGACAAGACAATTTATTTTCAAATTCTACAAAAGGCTTGCCTGTTAAGAACGGCAAAAGTGTTAAGATACAGCTTGAATGTCTAAAGTCAAGGAAATTGACTTGATGTTCAAAAAAAGAAAAAGCCAACTAAAAACATCCAAAAGTTGAGACTACTATGAAATAATAATAATAATAATAATAAATATTGAGTTTATTGAAGCTACATAAGGAATTAAAGATTATATTTAAAAAATATCTCACCCTGAGTAGAATATTGCATCAGCTACTTTTTATTTTTTAAATTCTTTTTCATTTTACAGCCATTTTAAATTTGGTAATGGATTCATTCCTCATCATGATGGATTGGCCCTGATGGAACGAGGTGTTTGGGGTCCCACCATTCCCCTGCTGTTGGCTGTGGTCACATTTGCAATTGTCTACATTCATGCTTTGTTCATGACTCTCATTCTTCGCATTCTCTCTACAATCTTCTCGAAAGTGTAAGTCTGTGTTTTTACTTATTTTCTTTTTACTTATCTTAACAATGTGTATCAAATACTATTGGAGCACAGGGTGGAGCAAGTGCTAGTGTGATAGCAAGAATTAGAAGAGGATTGAGTAAGTTCAGAGAAATTTGGCCATTACTAACCAGCAGAGCGTTACCACTGTCGACCAAGGGAAGAGTGTATCAGGCATGTATGCACAGTGTGATGATGTATAAAAGTGAAACCTGACCAGTCAGGGTTGAGGAGATGCATGGAGAGAAATGATATGAGACTGATACGATGGCTGTGTAACGCGAGTCTTAAAGACTAGTTCAGATCTGATGAGCTCAGAGGAAGATTAAATCTGGACAGTATAGGGAAATGCATGCAGAGCAGGAGGCTTCGATGGTATGGCCATGTTGAAATATGGATGAAAGTTCCTGGGTTAGTAGATGTAGAACAACTGAGATAGCATGGTCAGCCTACGGGGAAAGGCCAAAGAAACAATGGAAGGAAATAATAAGGATGGACTTGAGAGAAAGAGGGATAAATAAAGACCTGGAGGAGATAAGTTAGTTTAAAAGTCAATTTCTAAAAGCCGTCCAACATGTGCCAGCATGTAAAATGGACGTTAAACTGAATATAATGATGAACGATGATTAACAATGTTTAAGAGATTCATGTATCTTCATCTACTGGTACCCTTCTACATAATGAGTGCACTCGAGTGGGGTTGAGCCGGCTTCCTCCGAAGCAGGAAGTTTCTAGGGAATATTAAATTCACAAGCGGTTCCCAATCACATGTATATCCCGGTCAGGGTAGATGACGACATTAGGTTTTGCAGTTGTTGCAAGGAGATGTCAACATTCTCTCACATATAGCATCTGGTATTCCCAAATGGTCACCCATCTGGTACTGACCAGGTTCAACATCGCTTAACTTTGGTGATCTAATGAGAACTGGTGTGTCAACATGATTATGCCGTGCGTTGTTCGTCTTGGACTCAAATGACGTGATTGTCACACATGCAGATATTGAGTTTCCATTCACGTGTTTGGTCTCCATCTACTCTTTCCTGTTATTGTCGTGTCGGTCGTTATCCAAGACATGCAGCCATGAACGACATCATTAAAAGATTCCTGGATACAGTTGGTTCCCTTTCAAAATTGAACCGGGTGTTTTCCCGAGGGGGGGGGGGGGGTAATTTGGAATGCTAGGTGTGACAGCACATTTTCGACTAGCAATTTGGTCAGATCCGAAGTTGAACTGGGGTCTGTCACTCTAGATGCAGAGATTTAAAAAAAATAAATAAAAGACCATCCCCCACTAGATTGCCAAGTCGATTTTGAACTCTCTCAAAGCAACAAAGAGATGTGGCAGCAGTACTCCATCTTAGGACACATCTGGCTCTCGTATCTTTTGGCTAGGAGCAAAGTGTAGTATCTATTCTGTCTTCGGTCAGTGAAGGAGAAGTCCTTCTAGACTGAGGAAATTAAAATTTTTGTCCCAATCCAGAGTGCCTTCCTTTTTGGGGAGCTGGATTTTCTTCACATTAAAAACCAACCTTGTGTCTAACTCTGTCCGCATGGGGAGGCAAATAAATAGGGAAATATATGAGGATTTCATCAGAAGTCAGATACTCTCTGGAGCGGTAGAATGATCCAACCATTTTAGCAACAATCGAATACTTACGATGCATCGAGCCAAGGATGAACTTGGGGTCACCAATTGCCAATAATTTCTGAATAAGCTTTCGTATTTGTCATTAACTACTCATACTTTCCTTCTTGGCTTTTTGGCTAAGATCAAAGTGTAGTATCTGTTCCGATGGATACTGCACCCCATAGACTGGTATTGTCTTGACCTTCGGGGCTTGATTTACGCCGGTCTATGGGTCTGTCCTGTGCAATTCTAAGAGGTCCATCCTCCCAGGCTTCGCCTCCCCTCTTTGGGGAGGAGTAAGTTTATTGCTTACTGCCTGAGGCGCCCCTACCGGGGAATGCCGACGGGGCTGCCCAGGCAATTTTTAAACCCCACTTTCCCGACCCGACCTTGGGTCACATCTTACTTGTGGGAGTAAGATAAAAACTGGCCTTGTGCCTAACTCCTGGAGAGGAGTAAATCAATACTCATACTTTCCAAAACATTTTCTATCTGGCTTAAGGACTGTTGTGGACTGATCCGAATTCACCTATAGTGACAGGATGGATTCGTCAGGTCACTATGAAGTCGACACCTTTTCCCTTACCAAAGAGAACCACTTAGCGAACCGCTTAGCACGTCTGCCTAGAGCTGATAATGGCGACCAACTAATTGTAATTAAGTATTCTTAATACAATTCCTATCCATTTCGATTTCTGTCTTGGGTGTTTCTTATTTACTTATTGTTATTCTTACAATATAACAACGTCACAGACATATCATCGTTTCGTAGCGGTTATATAATTATGACCTATTTTCTTTTGCGTTAGTTTATCCGCACTCGTGAAGTGATAATACATTTTCCGGTCAGAACACTTTTGTGTGAGAGGCACTTCCACCGAACTTTTTCATTTCTGTTTTCCCGCTCTTTTTTACAAAGTCGGTGTTTAAGCATCAAGGTGACAAGGCAGCATGTTCCTGTTGTTGATGGAAGACCGAGACTGAACCACATCTTTCCAGATCATGTCTGTTGTGTTGATAAAACTGTGCGAATAAAATTGATTTAAATTGGAATGGAGAAGTTTACCTTTATAACCAAACTATGGTAACCCATTTTTCTTTCTACCCAGCAACGCCTAGATGCAACAACCCTTTACCTAATACAATTCACTGTTGTTATTTGTAAATGACACTTGTAAATTCTTATATGATCTAAATATTTCCTGTTGAAATTGTTATGGGTTTGTTGCCAACTCGACCTCGGTGTATCTGACTTAGAGTTGATTGTCGTTAACTAAAGAAACGAAATATGTTAACCAACTTCACATTTTTATTGTGGATTTACCTTTACTTGCAGATACAAAAGGCTCTGATTGGTTGAGTAGGATCGTGTTGGGAGAACTGGCATATTTGAAATAGTTAAGGGCAGTTCAACCATCAGGTACTACCATGGAGAGGCTCTGTTCATGGCCAGTTTAAAAAAGAGATTTTTTTTTTTAATATACTAATGAGTCACAACTATCAAGGCCAAAAGCCACTTGAGGATAACGGTTAATGAGGTTGTCAATCGGATGATGAACAATACAAGAAGAGGATTTTAAAAAATGGACAGAATGGATAAAATTTGATTACTTTAGAGGACAGCTCGACAAGTATCTATTGGTATTAGACTTGAAGATGACCATATTATAGTCAGCAACGAAGCAGTTCTGTGGTATTGTGTTCCACAGATCGGAAGTTCTTTGAAAGAATCTCTTTTCATGGAAACTCTGTTTGGTTTTTGGTAAACAGAGGAAGAAAGGAAAGTTCTTTGTAGTGGTGGTAGCTAGATGTGTTCTTGCTGTGAATGTTTTACAGGTGAAACCAGAGCTTAGTTGAGCATCTACCATGGAAATAACAATAGAGTAGAGAAAGACTAACAACATATATTCTGTGAGAAATGGGCTGTAGGGAAGAGAAGAGATCATCCCAAACTAAACTGCAAATCGATTTTGTACTCTGTCAATGCAAGGAAGAGTGCTCCAAGCGGCACCTCCCCAGATGTGGCAGCAGTACTCCATCTTAGGACGTATCTGACTCTTATACAAGTAGAGGATTACATCAGGAGTCGGGTATTTTCTGGAGCGGTAAAATGATTATCCAATCATTTTTCCAACGACCTTAGCAACAGATTTGATGTAAGTTTTCTATTTCAGGTCTGAAATGAAAGTTCATCCTAGGAGCTTATCAGAGCAAGGGGCTTTCTCAAGAAGGAAGCCATTTATTTCAATTGAGGCAAAATGAGGATCCGAGCGTTAGTTGTGAAAGGAGAGATGCTTGGTTTTAAAGGTGTTAAAATAATACGCCACTTTTTTTCCTCTCAATTGCACCACGTGATCCAGATCGGAAGAGAGAGAATCAGTAAGATCTTGAGCACCAATGCTCTTCAAAGTGCTGTCATAGACAGTTGTATCATCTGCATAGATGTCAAACGAATGATCCTAAGAAGAGGATTAGGCTCAGAATGGATCCTTAAAGTATGTCCGCGTTGATACTTCAGATTTCTGCCCATCAACAACTGCTTCTATAGACTTATCAGAGGGAAAGGATTCGATGGTTGCGAAGACATTTCCAGATAGCTTGTGAAGCAAACTATTCTGTCAAATTCTTTCAAAGGTCTTTGATATGTCAAGAGCTATTGCCCTAAAAACAAAGCCCCCATCGATGGATTCGCTGATCCTATCTGATATTAGTTAACACGTCGGCTGTTGATCTTGCCGGACAGAATCCATATCGTTTGTCACTAAATAGATTGTTTTTGCTGAGGTGGTTTATAATTTCTTAATTTATCATAGATTCAAACAACTTACTCATGACGCAAAGGAAACTGATTGGTTTGTACTGAAATGCTGGAGACCAATCTCCAGTATTTTTAAATACTGGCAAAGTTTTCCAAGCAGATGGAAAACATTTCTACTTTGAGCAATGATTGAACAGCTTTGTAAGGGTAGGAGCTAGTTCCAGATGTAGATTATCAAGCTCAATGACTGGAATGTTGTATTGAAAGTTTCCAGGAGTATATATAATGCAACCAGCCTGGCTGGAGAAATTGGGTTGCAGAATTAAATAAATTAAAGTTATGGATATTCAACATGTCTTTGTTCTTCCATTCAACTCAAGTCATTTTTCAGTTCAAGGAATGAAGTCACACGTGGGGTTCAGATAAAGCCACTAAACATTCAGGGAAGAGTATTTAACAATTGTATAACGAATGCAAGTGGCATAATGTTTCATTTCTGTTGAAGCCATAAAAATCACTTTCACTAATACTCTTGGGAAAGGTAGGAATCCACCTATTCCCCCTTTTGTGCTCTCAGCGAAATAGTAAGGTAGACTTGAGCCTCAAACCTTGTTAGTGCAACTAATTTAGGAGAAGGAAAACTCCAAAATAAGTAGATCTATCACATGACACATATTAAAGAATAAAAGTTAAATATTTCAATGTAATCGTTTCTGCACCAATGTCAACAAAGATTCAACTGCATGCAGCCTGACCTAATCGAAAAAATTGCCAAAATATTTGGGTTAAAGGCATTTTATTCCTATATACTTTAATGACACAAAATACATGCTAAAACATTCCTTAGTTCTTGGATTGAGTTATTGTTCTAATTAGCAGTAATTTGTAATTAACTGAATAAGTCGCCCATCTCTCACTTAGCTATGTATTTTTCTTGACCTCTCTCCCTCTATGTTGATTCAATCACTCTCTAGTATTTCTTAATGTCTGTGAGTTTTCAGAGAAAAGTGACTCTTTTTTTTAGTGTTGCTTCTTAATTGCTTTATTTTTCCATCTAATTTACAGAGTTTGTTCTACACACCATATACACGTGTGTAAATTAGAAAGCAAATTATTGTTATGAACTTAGTATTTTTAGTTATACAAGAAGAATGTCTAAACAGATATGTCGCAGTTAATGAATTATCGAATGAAATCAATAGTGGTAGTGGTTGTGACCCAACGGGTCACGGGTAGTTTAGTATATCTATGATACTATGATGGGGCTGTGTATGTTGTTCTATTGATGACGTCTGTTTCAGTAACTCCTGGAATTTGTCATACTTCATTGCATTTTCAACGATAAATCTCTGCTTGGTTTCATCTCAAAATCTTTGATGGCATAAAAATGAAATCACGGGCAAAGTTATCAACAGAAAACGTCTCCTATCCAGGTTTTGTCACGTGCTTCAACTTCCACCAGAAACACCAGCCCAACAAGTACTCAAAAACTACATCAAGCTAAAACAATGCACTAATCAACCATGTTCAACCTGATGTTCAATACACTTATTTTATATGTCTTTAATATTGGAAATTGATTCATACAGTATGTTATCTATTAAGCTGCCTTTTTTGTTGTTGATGTTGTTGTTGTTTGTGCAGGTAATATTACTAAACAAGCGATTATTTATTCCGCAGGGCTGAAAATAAGCAAAGAATACAACAAAGTGAAAAATGAGACTCATACAGGATTCAAAGAGGGGCAACCTAACGTGGGTGTCGTCTTGAACAACTTGACTAACGAGCCAAAGAAAGCCAATACGGCCAAAGAAAGCCAAAATTGTACAAAATAACTTATTTCCCAAGCTTTGCGGCAAATCTTTGTTAATGATTTTACTAACAATGTAACCATATCTCCTAGCTGCATCAGGGACAAAATACAATAAACGTTTATGTTTTGGAAATTTATTTCCTACAGTAGACATTATGTTATGTGTTAAGCCTTTTTACTTATTGTTGATGCTATTGTTTGCGCAGATCATATTTTTAGTAATTAGTAAAATTGTAAACAAAGATTTGCTGCAAAGCTTGAGAGATGAGGTTTTTGTACAATTTCAGTTTTCTCCGGAAGTATGACTCAAGTGGTCCAAGATGACGCCCATGTTAAGTGGTCTCTCTTCTGAGACACGCGTTTGAATCCTGCAAAAGTCTCATTTTTTACTTTGTAGTATTCTTTACTTATTTCTAGCCTCGCTGATTTACTAAGTGCTTATTTAGTAGTATTATCTGTGCAAAAAATAACAAAACAAAGCAGCTTCATACATAACATACTATATATAAAATATGAGGAATGTATGTATGTTTGTGTGTATACAATAATAACTTTCTCAACTAAGCAGTTAGAGAATTGAAATTTGGTTTAAAGATACACCTCGATAAGGTGCACACGATGACGTTGTTAGGGACATCGGCAGTGATCAGGATGTGACGTAGGTGGAGATGTCAGCAATGATAAAGAAGAGCATCAAGTGTACTCTGCCCAGTTCTATCCCAGTCACTAGGATACACTTCAGAGAATTTAAACTTCATCTACTATAAAATAATGGAATAAAAAAAAAATGATTTCAGCTTTTTTACAATATATATATATATATATAGTCAAAAGACCCCTAACTCTGAAAGTAATGTTATTTTTGTATTTTTCTGTTTTTATGGCATATTTTGTCATCTTCAAAAATACCATAGTCACGAAGAAGAAATGTAGTAAAATACCCAGCTTTATAAATGTTTTCCAATAATAACAATTATGTGAAAAGTGCACCAATTAAGGCTGGCAATTCAAGTGAGAGTCATATGTAATACACTAATATGACAGATATGGAATATGGTTTGTTACGTAACTGCACATAGGCCTAAAGTGCTTTCACAAACCACATTGTAGAACCAGGTGTTCACGAACGAGTAAGCATTCATTGTTACCCATGGGTCACCCGCCATATCTTACAAAATAACTCACAAACCCTCTTGTTCACTGTATGTCCCTGACTTAATCATTGAAATGATCACTACCATTTAAATTGCAAACTTATCTACTGTCTCTAGATGACGTACTTGAAGACCAAGAATTTGCCGTTCAGTATATATATATATATATATATATATACAGGGTGGGCCAAAATAAGGATCCTATCTTTAAATTTGAATAACTTGAATTTGAATAACTTCCACAAAATAAAAGTTAAACTCACCAAACTTTATGTGTGTGTAGACTGACCCTTCCGAGATTTTTTGAAATAAACAAAACAAATTTTAGCCGAAAAACACTTCTTAAAACTTACAAAAACTAAAGTATTGTTTTTTTACACTGTTTTGAGTTTTTTAAGCAAAAATAATGTTTTCTAAATGAGGGTACGTTCCTTAGGGCTAATACGGCTCATGCTTGCTTCGGAAGGGGTCCTTTACTTATTCTAAAAAAAAAATTTTTTTAAATCAATAAATAAAAAAGTTATGAATTTTTAAAAATAGGACCCTTATTTTTGCCCACCCTGTATATATATATATATATATATATATATATATATATATATATATATGTATTAGCTGTACCTAGCCTACATTGTCTGGATGGACACATTAGAGAAAAGTAATTCAAAATAAAATAATGTGTACAGTCCAGAAAGATTGTTGTGAATGTTAATTGTATTCCTGTACATAATTACGTTTTTGGTTTAATTTCAAAATTCAAATAAGTGATTAATATCTATGTTGAAGAAGGTAGGTATGTGTTTTGTAAATGAAAAGAAATATTTAAGTACGTATGCATGCCATTTTCAATTTTTCAATTATAACAAATGGTGAATCTCTGTAAGTTTCTATTACTGAAAGAATTATCGTATCTGTTTCTTTCTTTTGCAGGATTCCTGAAAATCGGTTGCTCGTCGGCTTCTGCCATTTTCTGACCCTTACAGTGCTGGTGGGAGCCACAGCTTTGGCGTATTCAGTGTGCGGAACCATGAGTCTCTTCCTCTGTTATATTTTATATTTCTTTAAGGTATGGTTGCTTGGTCTAACAATCTTAACGAGAAAAGATCATCACCATCATCTATTTTTATTTTCTTCTTTATTTTCTTGTTTCTTTTTTTGTTTTGTTTTACGACATATCAACCTCTTTTTTTTTTTTAGGTTATTTAATGCAGTGATTTTTGTAAAAGTTTTTTTTGCTTCAAGTAATTAATATTTTGAAATGCTTGGATTCTTTTATTTTGTAAATCGTCTGTAAATGATAGACTTTGTTTAACACACAACTAGGACCCTAACATGTTCTACCACTAAAGGCTGACTCCACACCAGTGGTGTGCAAAGGTGGGTGGTGCAACGTGGCAGTGACCCTGGGCATCTAAATTGGGAGGGGATCATCAAATCATATTCAAACTATTTCAACTGATATTTCCTGGATAGAGTTGCACCAAATTCAGCATAAAATCGCTTGGGATGCCATTTTTTCTTATATATAAAGTAAAGCGTGTATGTTTCTCAAATCTTTGTGGTTAAGAGCTTTCTTCCTACAAAATCAATATTAGACATTTCAATTTACAGTTGAAAGGGGAAAAGTCTACTTCCTGATGGCTTCTGGTTTTGAAATCAGAAATTGGCAAGCAGCGTTTACCAAAAATCAGAAATTGGCAAGCGCTGTTTACCAAAAACAGAAATTAGCAAGCGGCGGTAATCAAAAAACAGAAATTGGCAAGCGGCGTTTATCAAAAAAAAGAAATTGGCCAGCGGCGTTTACTAAAAAACAGAAATTGGCAAGCGGCGTTTACCAAAAACAGAAATTAGCAAGCGGCGGTAATCAAAAAAAAGAAATTGGCAAGCGGCGGTTATCAAAAAACAGAAATTGGCAAGCGGCGTTTATCAAAAAACAGAAATTGGCAAGCAGCGTTTACCAAAAATCAGAAATTGGCAAGCGCTGTTTACCAAAAAACAGAAATGGGCAAGCGCTGTTTACCAAAAAAAACAGAAATTGGCAAGCAGCGTTTACCAAAAAACAGAAATTGGCAAGCGCCATTTACCAAAAAACAGAAATTGGCAAGCGATGTTTACCAAAAAACAGAAATTGGCAAGCGCCATTTACCAAAAAACAGAAATTGGCAAGCAGCGTTTACCAAAAAGCAGAAATTGGCAAGCAGCGTTTACCAAAAAACAGAAATTGGCAAGCGATGTTTACCAAAAAAACAGAAATTGGCAAGCAGCGTTTACCAAAAAACAGAAATTGGCAAGCGATGTTTACCAAAAAACAGAAATTGGCAAGCAGCGTTTATCAAAAAACAGAAATTGGCAAGCAGCGTTTACCAAAAAACAGAAATTGGCAAGCGATGTTTACCAAAAAACAGAAATTGGCGAGCAGCGTTTTGATTTTCTTATATATTGATAAGTAAAAAAAATGAAAACAAATTCTAAATTGCCTCCACCTCAAAAAATAAAAATAAAACATCCTACCTAAAATCTAATGGGTAACTGTTTTTTTTATAAACACCGCTTGTCAATTTCAAATTTAAAACCGGAAGCCATCACTAAGTAGGTTTTTTCACTTTAACCCACTTAACAATATAAAGCATTTTTTTTCTTTCTTTTTTTCTTCTGCAATCTACATAAGTTATAGAAATTAGGAGCCTGGGCAATGCCGGTTATTCCTGCTAGTTAATAATAAAGTTAAGAATAGCAAATATGATGTTTAAATCCAACCCTAGCAGACCCCAACAGCACTTTTTGCCAAATATTTTTTTTTCTCTGTTAAACGTTATTTTTTTTCTTTTTCTACTTTTCTCCAGGTGATTAGTGCTGGTATAACGGCCCATAAATCGCATTCCGCCGATGACCTGTTGAATTTCACAATCCACCAGACGATCTGGATTTTGTGGCAATGGCTCCTCATACTCAACTTTCCTTCGTTTCTTGCCTGGCAGAAACAACTTACGTAAGTTTGTCTTGTTTACTTACTAGATAAAGTACCTGACACAGGTCGGGTTTCTCCAATTTTCTTGAATTTTTTAACCAAGATTAGAAGTTACGAACATCTATTGAATATTGTTTCAGAATTTTTTAGATGATATATACAGTATAGGGAGATGTGTTTAGAAGGGTAGACTCCAATGGTTTAGCCATGTTTAAAGAATGGATAAAAGTTCTTGGGTTAAGAGATGTAGAACAGTTGAGGTAGCAGGTTCAGTTTATAGAAGAAGGCCAAGGAAAACATGGGAGGAAGTGATAAAAATGGAGCTGAGGGACAAATAAAGACCTGGCCAGAGATAGGTTGGTTCGGAAGTCAATTTCTTTAAGTTGTCCAACACATGTGAAACAGACGTTGATGATTGCTAACTGTCGGATGTTCTTTTCAGTTGCGGTAAAAAAAACGAATTCTTGCTATTTTTTACACGGAGGAACCAGAGATTGGAGCTCAGTCGAGTCCCTACCCTGAAAATAACGATAGAGCAACACCTCCCCAAATGTGGCTGCAGTACTCCATCTTGATGCGTATCTGACGCCTATATAGGGAGAGGATTGCATCAGAAATCAAGTACTTTCTGGTAGAATGATCCAATGATTTTTCCAGCAACCTCATAACGTTTCGGTCGATGTAATTTCTGACTTTCTTCAAGTGTGTCTTGTTAAACTCTGGAATCTGTATGGATTTTTGGTGGGGGGGGGGGTAGCTTGTTCTCATCCTGTCAGCCATGACCGGCTAGAAGTCTTAAGTAATTTTTAATTGTAGTCTTAGTATTGCCCGCACTGAGGATTGAACCTTCAACCTCCAGAAAATCCGTCACTTGATAATTACTTGGTACTTATATCCATTGCGCCAGGACCTGTGGCTGACGGAACGAGAACAAGCTACCTCTGTGGATTAAATAAAGGGTTCCTTTCGAAATTGCATACAGATTTCTGAGTTTGACAAGATGCACTTGAAGAATAACATCCATGATGAAAACAGTAGTCTGAATAATACAAATCCATTAAATATTTTTATTAAAAAAACAAACTATTCAGGTTTATGATGATGATTGAAATAACTGATGAGGAAATAACTGGAATGCTATAGCAAAAAAGAAAAAATGAAACAATTGTATTGTGTAAGATTCAGAACTTAAAATATAGCATACAATATTGGAACTGAAGGCAAACTCTTTATCCACAAGGCCACTGATCTAACGAACATATTTTGTCTTTTTAACCTACTTAAATGAGTTCGGTGTGGGGACTATCTGTCTCTCCACATTGATCTAAAATAGTTCAATTGTCTACAATCAATAAAGAAACAAATAAATATAAAATTAAAAATTCTTATTAGTGAACATTTATCAAATATCTTTCATCTATTTTAAATAAAAAAAAAAGATAAATGTTTTCTCTTCAAAATAAAAACAATACATCAAATATGTACAATGATTTGACGTGAAAAGTAGTTGTTGAAAAGGGAACGCTAAAAATGTCAGAACATTTGTTTTTAATGTTATTTTTAAGTGCTTTTAATTTTGAATAATTAGTTTTAAAAAACGTTCAAGAACTTCTGACATCGATAATGACATCAGATCAATGTGCTGATTTCAAATCTGCTGTTAGTGTGGCTATTAAATCAAGCATTTGACTGTGATGCTGCAATACACATACAAACAACTCAGTTTTATTTATATATATATATATATATACATATATACATACATATATATATATATATATAAGGTAATACAACAAAAGATATGAGGCAACTAATATCTTTAATTAGTGAAAATCCGGATAAAACTGAAGCTCAATGTCATTGCGGTAATGGTCCTCTGAGGAGAAGATTTTCTTTGAAAACTCATGAGTTAAGGACTTTAAAGTACTTTGCTTGAACATTGAATTCTAATAAAATTTGATTCACACCTTATTTTATTCTTTCACTTTATCCAGTGCTATATATATAAATATATTTGAAATTTGTTAATTTGCCTACAGCTCCAAGCCTCATTTCGGCCAATCCGCTGTTTTCATTGAATATTTTATATCACATCCAAAATTTCTTCCATTTTCATCATCATGTTTTGGTATTTAAGGTGCTGTTAGTGTCCCAGACTCGTGAGTGGGCAACACCAGATAACGTCTCATTCCTGCTCTCCATGCGGTCCGATCCAAAGGGTTGATATCAGTCATACAGTCAAATCATTTCTTACACACTCAAGCGGTATCCAGGCGTGTTATCAAGTTGATGCAAGACGTAGCATGCTGTACATGGCCAAACCACCTGAAACACCGAGCATGTATTTTAGATGTGAAAATCTCATCTTTATAACTGGCCATATCTGTTAGTTGGTCAGTCCGTCTGAACATTGCCCTTAACCTTGAAAGTCAAGCAGATTGGTTAACTGTCGCTTTAATGAATGAAATTCATTTTCCTAATAAACACAAATACTACTGTTAATTATTGGTTGTTCCAAGTTCGAATCCAGTCGGTTCTACAGTACCACTGTCACTTAGGGATGTTGGCAACCTTCTCGTGGTCCTTCCTGTAAGTACCCGATGTCTTTCCAGAAAGATTTCTAACTAGAAAAACATTGGGGAAACTAATGCCAACACCAGTCAATACCCGGGTTCGAATCTTACCTAAGTCTTAATACATGTTTTATAAATTTAAAGAAATGAACATAACATAATAACATAAAAAAACATTTTTTTTTTAACCAAGTGACCTTTTTTTTGCTTTTTTGACAATCCACAAAAAAGGAGACATTGTTTCAAAGCAAATTAATTTTGCTTAAAAGCCTAAATACATTCATCGTAGTTACTTACTCTCTCATACAAATAGCATTTTTTTTTTCATGAAATTTCACAAATCTTTTTCTTCGTACTAGCCATAAAGTGGTAGAAACTAGATAAAGATGGAAATTGACGTACCAAGGTATTGTACCAACACGGGTATAAGAATTCGTTTTCGTTCATAACACGATCCTGGGACGGTTATCCAAGCTTTTATTAAATACAGATGAGATCTTTACATTAATGGTTTTCGTCCATTTTGTCGTGACAACAAAGTAAAAAGATTCTTGTCGTGCAAGAGTGCTTCAGCTTCGTCTTCATGTTGTTTTTGCTTTCTTGCACTTTTGATTCGCCTGGGAGCTTCAAGTGACGAAAAACAGGTGTGTGTGGCCCCAGTTAGCCCCCATCCCCATTTCTCCTCTTTTTTCTGGGTCTCAATGGGGATCATTGTGAACTGACTTGGTTTTACAAACACCTCTCCATCACCACTATTTGTAAGAACGCCTTGAGCCTGCTTTCAATTTGTCAAGCCAGCTTGACATCCGATGAAATTTCCTGGTATTTGCACATTGGTTTTGAAAAAGGACATTTTATTAATTAACTAATTGTTATTTATTGAATAAATGTATTTTAATGATTTAAAGAAAAATAATAATAAATCAAAATAATCTTTTCTATTTTTATAATTTTGTCTCACTCCACTTAACTCATTGTGCTCAATGACTGAGACTTGGGCTGTATTAGTCATCAAAGATGTAATAATTACAATGTTTTCTTTTCAATATATAATGCTATATTGATGAACAATAAAATTTCCAATCAATTTGGGGATATCTTAAGTAGGAAGGCCTCTAATGTAAATGTGGTATTGTGATGATGGAGATGATTCTAGTTAAGAGCAGGATAGGCATTTTTTATCACTATAGACCAAGGATGACCAACGACACCCATAACCTCACACTTTTGATGGCCTTGTGTCTAATTTGTTTTAAATATAAATTTTTTATATTTTCTGCAAATAAATAATTCAAAATGTAATATCTGTGCTCACAGCGACATCAGATGTAAGTTTAAACCTGATAAGAAGAGGAGAGACTGTAGGAGAGACAGACAGATAGAGAGAGGGGGATGTGGCAATCGTAGCATAGAGGCTATTATTAAAAGTATGGTAAGTCAGTTAGACAGAAATCCCTGCCCCCACCCCTCAAAAAAAATAAAAAGTGTGTGGGGGGATGTGTTCGCTTCACAAAAACAAAATAAACTTTCACTCGAATTTGAAAATGTCATTAAGGAAAACAAATATTTAAAGTTTCTGTACGATAAATAATTTGTTCAATTCTACAATAGTGACACTTCACATTTTGATAATCAGACGTTAATTCAGTGTTTTAATCAGTCGCGGGCATTTTATTGTTGATTTTTTTTAAAAATATTTTTTTAATAAAAGATGTTCAAATTTGAAATTGTGATAATTTAAAAAAAATAATAATGTATACGAGCGATAAATAATTTGTTCAATTCTAAATAAGTTTAAACAAATGAAATCAAAGCAAAATAAACAGATATTTAATGAAAGATGCTTATTGACTTGTTCGTTATGAAATAAATTCAGTAGAATCATAGTCTATTAAAGATATGGTTTAAACTGTTTTGTTGAAATAAAGATGATTCTATTTTGATTTGACTGTTTAGTAATAAAAATATTCATTTATAAAAGAATGAGTGATTATTTGAACGCAAGAAAATTACTTACGTGTGAAAGAATCATGTAGATGGTGGAATTTGTAAGTAATTAATTAAAACGATAAAGCGAAAGAGTTGCAGAAACTATGAGAAATGGGCATTCCCAATGGTCAGATGTTTGAATTCCGATATTCCTATATTCTTCGCCAGGGAGCAATTAGTATTTTGATTTGGAAGCTTGTATGTTATGTAGAAGATAGTAAGGAGTTTGAAATGAAATAATGTCTTACTTAGGATCCCCCGTATCCTGCGATGCATGAGGCAGTTTAAGTAAACCATAATTTTCAGTCTAGAGCCAGCATCCACAGCATCCATCCAGTTTTTTCCTGTTGCGATCAAATCTCTTGGGATTTTTTGCTTCCAGTTGATTTTCAGTCTTTCTCTTCTTTTTCCATCAGGGATCCACTGAAGCACTTGGTTTGCAAATCTCTTTGGGGTCAATCTTAGAGCATAACAAAAATGTTGGTGTTTTAAAATTATTTCCCTTGTATTAAGAAAGGACCCGGTGTATTTAAGTTACATGGGAGGAGATAAATATAAGAAAGATGTAAGCAAATTTTGTGGACCTGTCAAGTGCTGATGACGAATGAGACGGTGACGATCTCAGGAGAAGATGGCATCATCGGAGAATATCAAAAACATGAAAATAAAAAGCTACGTCATTCATGGAAATAAAAGACCAGGAGCACCATGATACTATGAATAAGACAAAATAATACCTTTTTCACTTTTTGTTTTTCAATTTACTTCAGTAAGTTCTCAGAAATCAAGGGACCCCCCCCCCTTCCTTGGGTTAACACTTAATTTCTTTATGAGATACATAGATATGCGAGTGTTCATTTAATATTCTCCCTATCCCTCAAAGCTTGAGTTAGTAAAGCAGTGGGGAATCTGACTTTCCTTCTCTCCAATTGACCTCTTAATTATGTTATAGTTTATCTTTATGGTGGTCTTTTTTGGTCTTGCCGGATTCTAGTACAAGAATTCATCTGGTCTGGTGGAGTATCCAGCTTAGTGCTGTTACTTGAGCTAACATCACTAGAAGGTGCACCATTCCTCGTATGAGCGAGTGTGTAGCCATGCCGAAGGGAATCTTACTTAGACTTCGAATACTATGTTATTTTGAATATTTGGTCAGGGTTTACTTGTAGGGGGGAAGTATCCTCGTGTCAGAGTATCCTGACAAACACGTGTACAGAGAGGTCGAAGACACTCGAGGATTGTATCAAGTAGGCATTAAAACTTGGTGGCCGAAAAGACATTTTCTAGGAGCAATATTTAATTTTGTCAACTTGATTTCAATTCTGGTCATTACTAACCAGCAGAGCATTACCACTGTCAACCAAGAGAAGAGTCTATCAGGCATGTGTACGCAGTGTGATGATGTATGAAACCTGGTCAGTGTGGCTAGAGAACATGCGTTACATGAAGAGGAATGATATGAGAATTATGCGATGGATGTGTAATGTGAGTCTTAAAGACAGGCTTAAATCTGATGACCTCAGAGGAAGATTCAATCTGGACAGTATATAGGAAGATGCATGCAGAACACGAGACTTCTATAGTATAGACATGTTGAAAGAATGGATGAGGGTTCTTGGGTTAGTAGATGTAAGAAAAGTTGAGGTAGCTGGGTTAGTTCACAGAGGAAAGCCGAAGAAAGAGAGTAAAAAGTGAATTTTCGGTTTACTTTCGGCAGCCTCGTAACTTTCGTTTCCCTTATTTTGTCCTTTAGTCCTCACATTCTATGAACGATGTTTCTGACAAAGGGGGAAGAATTACTGTTTTCTGGGTCGGAATTTATCCATCTTACACTTATCATTGGCTAGTTTTTGACCTTGAATTAGTATTTTTTTTTTAGCTCCTTACATCAAGTGGCTTCATGCTTTGTCTGGAACAATTTCCATAAAAAAAAATACATGGGAGGAAGTGATAAGGATAAGTGAGAAAGAGGGATAAATAAAGACCTGTCCAGAGATAGGTTAGTTTGGAAGTCAATCTCTAAAAGCCAGTATGTAAAACGGCCATTAAACTGATGATGATGATGATGATGATGAAATGTCTTTTTAAATTATTCTTTTTCCTTTTTAATAAATTTCAGGTATTCAGTTCACCTGTCGCCAGATCCCAGCCAAATATACGGTCTCATTGCACCAGTTTATATTGCGCTATTCTTCTTCTGTGATAAATTTGTTCTCATGGGAAGGTAAGTACAATGGCAAATTCCATGCTGTATGTATCTTGTTGTTGCCCTTGTTAAGCAACACAAAGATTGTGCCTCAGGGTTGGACTTTCAGAGGGATCTATGTATCTTGATAAATTATTATTAGTAGTATTATTATTTGTTTGTTATGGCTCCTTGGGCATCTCCCCTTTAACCATCTTCTCAATTCAACTGTTAAAAAAGAAAAAAAAATTAACTCTTAATACAGTATCGATATCTAGATAAAATTCTGTCAAATATTTCATTTGACAACTCCCAAAAGTGCCCCCTCCTACCACTTTCAATGAATTCTTCAAACCTCATCTTAAACTGATCCACATTATAGCTGTTCTTAATCCGATCTGGCAACTTATTCTAAAAACATTACTCTGTGAGCAAAAAAACTTAACTGGTTAACAGATCTAGTTTTTGAAAACTACCTTGACATTCCAGATCTAGGAGAAATACTAAAAATATGCCCACCATAGTTAGAAATGCCATTAATTATCATAATAAGTGAAAAAAGTGAATAACCGCACAGATATAAAAACAAATTGTTCAAACCCTTTGGCCTGACATTCTCAGGCAACATAAATTGTAATAAGTTCATAGAAGATGTTGCCAAGTCTGCTGCAAAGAAGGTGGGCTTCCTCTATTGAGCTAGAAAACTTCTCACACCTGCTAGTATTCTTTATCTCTATAAAGCCACCATTCATCCGTGCATGGAGTATTGTTGCCACGTGGTGCACCAACCGTGAGTCTCTCCCTCTTGGAAAGGGTACAAAAAACAATATGTCAAATATGTGCAATGATTTGATGTGAAAAGTAGTTTTTTAAAGTATATTGTTTGGTCGGCGAATAGAAAATATTGAACTGAAAAGTGAACGCTAAAATTGTCGCAACATTTGGTTCTAATGTTATTTTTACGTACTTTTAATTTTGAATAATGAGTTTAAAGAAAGGTTCAAGAACTTCTGACATCGATAAGGACATCGGAGCGAAGGTGCTGATTCCAAATTTGCGGTTATGCAGCTGTTTATGAACTGTAATGCTGAGACACACATGCATACAACTTTGCATATGAACTGATTCGTATAAACGCTTCCTCCACCGCTCTATTTTATGTCTGGCAAAAATCTGTGTAAATGCCACGGCAGTTAATGAACACATTATACTCAGATGATGCAGTTTCATAAATTCTCATGAGTGAAAAATATTTTCATCAAGTTTTACTAGTTTGATATTTACAATGTTTCTATCAAAATCTCCGCAAGCCTCCTCAGGGATCTTTGTAAAACATTATCTGTAAATGAAGAACGACACAATACCATTCCAAAATTTAAAAAAAAATTGTTTCATTATTTTTTTGTTTCTTCTTTTATTCTTTGCTCTCTCCTCCATCGACTTTCTTTATCACATCCATATAACTTTATAACCATTAAGGTTCTTTTAAATATCTCCTCTGAAAGCTCTCAATATAGTCCGCAATTATTGTTTAGAGTATAAGTTTTGTTCCACAACTTTATTTTAAAATTTTTTTTTTTTTTTACAACTTCGTCTGTTTTTATAAGATTTTGGGGTAAACGTTTGTCGAAAATAAAATATTTTAAAGGTGTAGTGATTGGTGATTAATCTGATGTCGCTAAAGTAAAAAATTGCGACTTTATCCATTTTAAAATAAATTGTTCCAAAATCAAATTCCGTCGTTCCATCAACTAAAACAGTAAATTTTAAATAAATTCATTTCAAAAAGTGACTTTTGTTTTATTGATTTGAAGAATATTTAGCTGACAATTATTTTTACGATATGACGACAGGGAATATTTATTGTCTTTAAAAAGAATTAAATTGCTACAATTTTAAATAAATAAAGAAAAGACATATTTGTTTTATTTATTTAAAGAATATTTAGCTGACAATGACAGTTATTCTTACGGTAGAAAAAAAAGCAGTTATTTTTCTTTTAATAGTATTGACCCTGACAGACATTTATTATTTCGACAAGAATATTATTATTAACAGTAAATTATACAAATTGATGACCACAGGGTCCCACTAGTCTATACTAATATGAGAAATGTCTGTCTGTCTGTCTGCTTGTGTAGCCACTAACTAATTTTAAGCTATCATAATAAAGAAATAGGTAGGAATGGTACCCTACATATGCAGATTATCATCATGGGGTCATATTTATCATTTTTCTATATAATAAAGTAAAGCTAGCCTCTTGATTTTGGTCATCAATAACTTTCCTCCTATAAAATCAATGTTTTATTCTGGTTTTCAGTTTCTTTTTGTGCAGTGTTGATGCATGTTCTTCACCAGAAAAAAATTGTAATTCGATTTAATTCAAGAAATGATTTTATCTGACTGGAATAATTTTCAAAATGATACCATCTTAAGAGAAAAGGCAAGTAACTCTGTATTCGTCAATACAGAGTTAGTTCCCTTTTTGGAAAGGTAATATGTCGACCAAATAAAGGGAAGTAACTCTGTAGTGACGAATACAAAGATACTTCCCTTTGTTTGGTCTACTTTTCACTTTTTTGAAAAAGGCGTAAAATCTTTTTTACATTTCAGTTATGTAAATTATTAATGAAAGTAAAAATAATCCCGGGAAACGTCGAGTTGAGACAGCTAGTTTTTAATAAAAGGGTCCAAGGGTGCATAATATTTGTTAAGTTAATGAAATTTAAAACCCAAATTAAATCATACAGGATTAAACAGATTCTAAAAATTTGAGCAAATTTTCATTATTGTAATTACGTCCACAAAATATCACTTTTTGAAGTCTATCTCATTTCAGCTCTTATTTTAACATGGTTTTTCGCTAGAGCACGATCTGTTTGATTGCATTTTAAGAATTTGGGGGATAAGATTTCTTTTTTTAAAGGACTCTCTAAGAGATCATGCACCATTTTAAAATTTGTTATCTATGATTTTAACGAGGCTTAAACCATCCTCTACTATATAAGAAAGACCAATTTGTATTTATTTATATATTAATATCAATATACATATATATATATATATATATTATACGTACATAAAAGTAATCCATCAGCATGGCTAACTTAAACAAGGATCGAACCTTTGATGTATATATATATATATATATATATATATATATATATATATATATATTATAGTTTAATAAATATTCCGAATTTGTTTAAAAACAGATCTTTATTCATACAATTGTTTCTGCCCATTTCAAAAGTCATTTTTTCTTGAAAATAAATTTAAGATGCTCAATGAATTTTATCTCCCATTAAATTAAACCAAAAAAACAAAACCATTAATTTCGAAATTATTCTCTTCATTTCACTTATTTCTCCCTTTTTTTTTTCAAAGCAATGAAAAAAAATTCCTAGTTGACATTTGAATACTTGGAATATTAACTAAATCCACATATTTCATGAGTCGATGATATATCCAGGGTGTCCCAAACAGATGTACTCATTCTTTTACAGACGATTATTAATAATTTTAGTAATTTAAAGTAATTGAACTTTTTAGGATTGTATGTAGATCAATAAACATCTACTTCAACACAAAATGCATGAGTACTGGGAAGTCAAAGAGTGAGTACATCTTTTTGGGACACCCTGTATATATATATATATATATATATATATATATATATATATATATATATAATATTACGATAAATATTTTTTAAATTCTTATCCACATACACATGTTTCATCCTTTTCCGGGAATCATCAGTGTGGAGGATGATTGTTCTGCCAGTCACACGATTCGAACCTCAGGCTCAAGTCAACTTTTAACTTCTGTCTGAAACCCTAG
Organism: Sepiola atlantica; assembly: GCA_963556195.1. Classification (NCBI taxonomy): domain Eukaryota; kingdom Metazoa; phylum Mollusca; class Cephalopoda; order Sepiida; family Sepiolidae; genus Sepiola; species Sepiola atlantica. The sequence continues at coordinate 64,627,697 of OY744532.1, read as the reverse complement.
AACCATGCGGCGAACCTAACAAGCACAGCGAAAGGAAGAGAATGACGATCTATTTCTGTCTTTACGAAGGGACATATCTAGAAGGCTGTCAGACAGTGTTCAATGACCCAGTTAGGCGGACTTCACATTACGCATTTAGAGAATTTTTTAATATTAAATAAAGATATTTATTATTATTTCTTACTCAATGAGAGTTCTCATGTTAATCATGGATCTCTCACTGGTAAAATCAGGTGATTTTCCCTGGAGTCTGAGTGAAAGCACGTTCCCCCAGATTTCCAGTATTAGCCGCTTCTTTCGATCAGCATTGCAACTCACTTGGTGTTTTCGTACCAGCCATATACGAGTGATTTCTCACAGATAACAAACTGGTTTTCTCCGGAATTTGAATGACAATAAGCCACCTCAACATTCTAGTACTCTCGGTACCCTTCCAGTCGAGATCAGAATGGTGCTATTGCTCCTCCGTCTTTCCATTCTTTTAGACTGTTCGTAGACACTTATTGTTATATTTGCTGGCTGTGACCTGGGGAAATTCCACAGATTGTTTATTTTTTATCTTCTATCTCGATCCATCTTCTCCCACTTTCTCTTTTTCATGTCAAGATCCCCTCCTCTCTCACTAACTCCCCAACCGGTAGTGTGCACCTCTCACCTTCTCGTACTCCTCCCTCTTCTCCCCATAGTCTTTCATAGCACCTCCCCTGTCTCTCTTTTGCTAATGCTCTCTTCTATTCCATTACAATGGAGTCAGCAATCACTGTTTTTCACTTCCAGCTCCTCCCACTTCCTCATACTGAGTGTGACACAAAAGAAAACGTATTAACATATCATTAATATTAGAATTATTAAGTTGAGTTATAGAATCTTTATTTTCATACAATGTTTACCATATGCCATTTTCGAATCTGATTTTTTTTCTCATATTTCTTTCACAGGTTCAGCAGAGGCTTGGTCTCCTTGGGGCTCTACGTCTGCGTCATCCTTGCTCTTCTCTTCGGCATAGAGAATGTCTTCCGTCTCCCCGTTTTCATCATGTCCATCTTGGGATTGCTCGGCGCCGTCAGCCTCCTTAACTCCTTGCTGCGAATAGGGCAGCAAAAGTCCAAGAGCCTCTAAGTCTGTGTATCTTCGAATGCATTCCTACAAATAAACCTCTGCAGCCTTCACTTTACTGATAATCCACTGAAAAGCAATGACAAACGTAGACCTCACGTGTGTGTGTGTATATATATATATATATAATATATATATATATATATAAAGTTATCAGTCTGGATTTTCGAAGTCAGACCCAAATAGCAATCCGTTTGACATATCAATACTTGATTCAAACTTGCCTTTTTTTTTTCGTTTATTCCTTCCACTATGTCTTTGGCACAAATATATTTCATTTCACACCAGTTTCTTTCTGAAAATATTTATTTTGGAAAAGAAAATTTTTAGACTGGAGACTTATTTCCTTACTCACCGAATATTCTTATAGATTAAAGGTAAATAATCATGTCATCTAAACAAATGCGAAAGTTTTTTTTCATTTAACACTCCTATATTATCATCAAAATGGGTTACTGTTATTTAAATCAATAATACAACACAATACTTTGAAATACTCTATATAACATATATTACATATATTACAGTATATATTCTATATACTCTATATATAATACTGACGAAAGACCCAAAGACAGATATTCAAATGAATGCCTAATTTGCATAATTATTTGTTAAACAGTCTATAATAAATTAATATTTGGTGTTATTCATTTGTAATTTTATTGTCTTATTTTTCCTATATATATATAATAGTTTCATCAATATTAACAGTAATTAATTAAAGTGATTTAATGAAAAAAAAGGATAAATTACAAAAAAAACTTAAAATATGCTCATTGATTTTCAAGGAAAGTCATTTAAATGAAACTAATCTATCTTATCTAGCTAGAAAGAAAGATATATCGACGAAGCATAAGAGTTCATAGAGAGAGGGGGAGGTGACTGCTCGCTCTCTCTCCCTCCTCACCCTCTCCTATCCTCCACTCTCTCTCACTCCCTCTCCTTCACCAACTCTTTTTCGTGATGCCAAATTTCCTCTTTTATTGTTTTTAAGGTACTTATGCAGATTAGGACCCAAGCTAACCCTAACTGACGCCAAATCAATTTTTACTTGGATCCTAATCTGCATATAAGTACCACTTTTTAAAGAGCCCCCCCCTCCCCGTACACATCATCGCTCATGTGAATTGATTTCTTCTTTTTATTCATTTCTTTCTTATTTAAAGGATAAATAAATTTGTATAAAAATTACCAAAATTTGAATGTTTATCTATTTACATGAATAAATGAGATAGATTTTGTCCCATGTTTACAAAAAACTTATGAATGAAATGTCTATTATTTAAAATGTTGGTTTCAAGTAGCAGACTTTACAAAGTGATAGCAAGCTGGCAATGCCAGCTAGTGAGTTATAATTCCTTTTATGTCTGCAAACATTTAATTTCATAATCAAATTATTTTGTGAAATATGAATTTTTTTCAAGTTCGTTTAGTATTTGGCATGAAGAACAAATACTGTGTAATTAATGTGGAAGCGAAAAACACATACACAGACGTGATTGCAGTTATTTTGAAGAACTCAGTATAATTGCACCTGATAACTTCCCTTTAATGTGTTTCAATGAATAAGGGAAAATGTTTCCACTCTAACAGTGTTCTTAGCCGGAATAAGCTTTTTCAGAAAAAAACTGGAGTGAAATAAAATATATTCGTGCCAATGACATAGTGGAAGAAAAAATATATATAAAAAATAAGCTAGTCTGAATTAAGTATCGATATGTGAGACAGATTTCTATTTGTGTCTGACTTAAAGATAACTTTATGTGCTAGATATGTCTGTTTCTGTTTAAATAGATACACCATTATGTCCTATTTTACCCTGTCTCCTTGCAGCTCCCCAATGTTCTATACATGTCAATGAATGTCTTGGATACTTTAAAAAAAAAAAATCTACTTGCATTAATTGAAATAGAAATGACGACGTCCATTTGAATGATTTAATCAAAATCGGTTAAGCTGTGATTTATTTGACGAAAAGCAATCATGTTTTTTTTTTTGGTTTTCAAAAAGTAGCAGCCATTCTTGAATTCTTCACTCACACTTTCTCTCCGCTCTGACTCAATCCCCGTGCTGACAAGCAGCTCATTTGCAGAGGTTTTCGTGACTCAATTACAAAATAGAAAAAAAAAAACAACATTTATAAATTTGTAGATTAACACCCTCTGCTAAATACTATCCCCCACCCCACCCAATGAAATTCTACTTTTTTTAGGCAATTACGTGTGAACCTTCTGAAAAAAAAAAAGAAAACAATTATTTTAGAATTGAGAGTGGGGAATCAGTTTTGTATATAAATTTAACGTAAACTGTTCCTCTATTTCCGGGTCATTCTATCTTTTTAGGGCATTAACCAATTTTTTTTTACCACTTACTCTGTCCTAGTGGAAACGTCGTAAAACCACATGTAATCGCCTAAAAAGTAGACCCCCCCCCCCAAAGAAACGCACAAGATTTCTCATATAGCAAAAAAAAAAAAAATGGTTAACTGCTCTAAACCGCTAGAATGACCCGAAAATTAGGGATTATTTTACGTTAAATTTATATCCGAAACTGATTCCCCACTCTAATTCGAAAATAATTGTTTTATCTATTTTTTGGCCAAGTTTTTAGAGTGTTCACACGTAATCGCCTAAAAATAGTATAATCTCTTTTTTTTTGCACGCGGGGGGGATTATACGAAGGATGTTAATTTACCATAATACCATTTTTTAATGTGGCATGTTTCGCTAAAGTATTTTAGCAATATAAAAT
>OY744532.1:64453827-64618827 GCA_963556195.1 Sepiola atlantica | reverse complement strand
AATTGCTCGGCACTATTTCCAAACACCTTATCACTTTTAAACCATTACATTCAATGTTCTTTTTATATAAATTGAGTGTTTGTCCTTCTGTTCGTCCAACCATCAGTCACAATATTTTAAACGTAATAAATACATTTTAAACGTAATGAATACATTGCAGAATTTGTCTAATTTCGAAATATCAGAGATTTTAACTACTTTCAGAAATGGAGAATATTGCATTAATAATACATAATAAATTTTCAACAAATAAAGCAGGTGCCATGACCGGAAATCGAAATCGAAACCTTGAATCTTCAGTCTGAGGTTCTACCAACTGACCTATTTGGACTTTAATTATTTTGATATAATAATGTTTTAAGCTCTATTTAGAATATAGTTTTGGCGTGGCATCATAAATTTATGATTTATGTCATGTTTCAAAACATAAATTCAAACAAGCGATAATTAAAAATGAATAGATGAATCAGTAAATATTAGCAATAGCGTTGGAAATTATTTTAATAGTCGAAAACAATTTATTTTTCTTTATCTACGTATTGTATGTAGTTCTTTCACAATTATATAATTCTCCCAGCCTAGCAAAAATATGCGACCGACTAGTTTCATGAAAATTCTATGATTCTAGGATTTTTCTTTATTTAAAAAAAAAAATGCTTGTACGTTAGTTTGGCCAGAGATAGGTTAGTTTGGAAGTCAATTTCTTAAAGCCGTTCAACACATGCACACGCATAAAATAGACGTCGTCGTCGTCATCGTCATGATGAAGAAGAAGAAGAAGAAGAAGAAGAAGAAGAGTCTTCTAGTATCAGAAATTTGGGATGCACCCATGAGCCTCCCTCCCGTCTGTACTGAATTAGACAATAACTTTAATATCTTTGTATGAAGCATCTTCTTCAAACTTCAGAGAAAAATCTAAAAGTCTAAAATGGAAGTCAAAAGAGCTCTGTTATCATCTTTTAATATTTCATCTTGTCTTCGACAGGTGAAAATAGAGTCACATCTGAGAGAAAGATGATCAGCTGGAAGGCTGATGGCGACTTTTTTTTCGTTTTCATTGGGGATATTTTTATTGGTGTTTCTAGCTCTTACAAAGATGGAGCAGTTGTGGGGGGGGGGGGGGGTACAAGATTGGAAGGTTTATGCTGGCGGCGGTGTGTTAGAGGGGAGATTGAAACACTCGTGAGAGGACATACTAAATTAATAATATATCCGGAATTAATGAATTATGTATTTCTCAAAAAATAATAATTTACAATTTGACAAATTAGGCACAAAGCCCTCAAAATGTGATGAGTGAGGGAGGGGGGGGGTCTATCTAACTCGTAAGTCGGCGCATTCTTACCCATTCATCAAAGCACTATTCCATTCTTTTCCTTTGTCCATCACATTCACTTCAGCAGTCACCACAATACCACATTTACTCTATTTTCTGTTCAACTTAAAATATCCCTAATGATTGAAAATCAAAGGAGTGAGACGACAAAAAATTTCTCTCCAAAAGAAAGAAAACAAAATAAAATCAGGGGCGGGTTAATAAGATCCTTTCAACCTTTGATCTCAGTCCAAATGCCGAGAAGTGAAATGTGTCTAGTAAAGATAAAGAGAGTCTAAAGAAGACCTCATCTCTGTTTATCTTTATATGTTTTTATCAAATACATATAAAATATTAGAACGATGACAGCGAATTTCCGCCTCAGATTTTAAACTGCAACTCACATATTTTGACCATTGGTTGCACATATTTTTTAAATGAAGCAATTCAGACATGGAAAATCACACGTGTTACAAAGTCTATAGAGTTATCTCCCTTAGATTTTCTCTCCCACCCCACCCTCACCCCTGCCCGAATTAATTACTTTGGCTATCTCAGATCTGCCTCTTTCTTGTTCTTAGTGAAATTATTTCGTAAATTAGAAATTACTTCAGTATCAAATTTTCACTCAAATTTAAAAAGAAAATTGACTTACTGTTTAATTCCGAAAAAAGGTTTATAAACAGATTTTTTTCCTCGAAAGATTTAGGTAGAAGACGATTTTATGTTAAACTTGTTGGTGCTTGTGGATTGTAGGTCCGAAAAAAAAAATGTAATCTTTAATTTGAGGAGAGTCAAATAAGAGGGGAGAGAACTCTAGTTTCAAGTTTCAACCACGATGTATTTTAAAATGGATTTTACTATTGTAATTGTTCTAAAATAAAGTTTTAAAAAATCTATACATAAAAGAATGATTTAGGAAAAAAAAAACAATCACACCGCATTTTGAAAAATAAAATGATTTATTAAAATAAATAAATTATCTCAGGAGAAGGAAAAATAGAAAAAAATAGGTAAATGGAAGAGGAAAAAACATGAAACACGGGAAATAAAGTTTTTGAAAAAAATGAGTTTTACACTGAGTAAAATTTGACAATTTGTTTGAAAATAGTTCTATTTACGTATACATTTTTTAAAAGTTTATTTTAGAATAGTTACAGGCACATGTTCGTCTTTTCTCACAGTCCGTTTTTCACTACTTTTTACTGACCAGTTTTTTTTTTCTGTGTACAGTGTACACTTACCTATCAGGCTGCTAGAGAATTGCAGGGATTTTGGAAATTCTTTTCAAATATTTTACATTTTAGGAGGGGGGATCAGTTTCCAATGTTAATTCAACGTAGACTGATCCCCCTCTTTTTGACCATCTCCATTTAAAAAAAAATCTTTTTCGGTGTACAATTACCTATCATGTCAGTAGAGAATTCCGAGGTTTTTGGAAAGAAATTTTAAAAAATTGAGATTTTAAGACGGGGGATCAGTTTTCAATGTAAATTCAACGTAGACTGATCCCCCTATTTTTGACCAACTCAAATTTTTAAAATTATTCTTTTGCTTACAATTACCTATCATGTCGCGAGATAATTCCGGGTTTTTTTTAAAGAAATTTTTAAAAATTGAGATTTTAAGACGGGGGATCAGTCTTGTTCGTCTTTTACCATAGTCCGTTTTTCACAACTTTTTACGTCTTAAAATCTCAATTTTTAAAAATTTATTTCCAAAAAACCCGGAATTATCTCGCGACATGATAGGTAATTGTAAGCAGAAGAATAATTTTAAAAATTTGAGTTGGTCAAAAAGAGGGGGATCAGTCTACGTTGAATTTACATTGAAAACTGATCCCCCGTCTTAAAATCTCAATTTTTTGAAATTTCTTTCCAAAAACCTCGGAATTCTCTACTGACATGATAGGTAATTGTACACCGAAAAAGATTTTTTTTTAAATGGAGATGGTCAAAAAGAGGGGGATCAGTCTACGTTGAATTAACATTGGAAAATGATCCCCCCCTCCTAAAATGTAAAATATTTGAAAATTTTTTCCAAAAACCCCGCAGCCTGATAGGTAAGTGTACACGGAAAAAAGAAAAAAAACTGGTCAGTAAAAAGTAGTGAAAAACGGACTGTGAGAAAAGAACATGTGCCTAATTACAAGAGTAAAATCCATTTTAAGATACATCGTGGTTGAAACTTGAAACTAGAGTTCTCTCCCTTATTTGACTCTCATCAAATTAAAGATAAATGTTTTTTTTCTGATTCATTATCGATTAAGCAACAATTTTTCTTATTAAAAACGTGTTCAATGTTTCGTATTGTCAACTAAAATTTGAACACATAATTAAAACAAAGATTAAGCTGAGAATTTTTTTTAATTCAGTAAAAAAATTGCAGAAGGGGGGGGGCGCTTTCTTTTAACTCAACTAAAATGCATCAGGAGAGTACCATATCGGCCCCAAGAGATCTTCCTCCTAGGCATTACCTTCTTTTAGGGGCTCTTACGTGTAAGACAATGCCGGGGAGACTTTTAGGGTAATTTTCTAGTTTTATAAACTAGGAAATTTCAAATTACATATTAAGTCTGGGGCGTTTATGTACAGAATGTTGCAGTATTAGAGGGAAGTAACTTTTTCAAAATCTAAGGGACATAACTACTTTTGACTTAAAAAAATCTAATGCATGTACGGATGGACAGAGGGGTAAAAAGTAACATTATTATTTTTTGAGGGGGGGGGGGTCTACTTTTTTTAGGTAATTACGTGTGCTTTTACAACCTGGAACCACTGGGATTATCTTTAAACGTATATTTACTTTTAATTAGTAAAAACATAAATCGAAAATTGAAACAAGTTAAATAACGAACTGAAAATGAAACAAGGTTAGGTGAAAATAACGTTGAAATAAAATAAAATTTGTTAATTAACGACATTATTTAACGACATAATTTAAAAATTAAGTAACATTGACATTTCTATACGTTTCTTTATTACAGAATGAGATACGTTAAGCAATAATTAACATTGAAATTCTTGTATTTTTTAATTAAATAAAATAAAGTAAAAACAAATTTCTTATTTTTAAATGAAGGTTTATGGTCTCATGCCAAGAGACACATCCAAAAAATGTTGGGGACCAAAACTGAGATGTTCCACCTTCATCTCATGGAGTTTCTTTGACGGAAAAGAGAAAAGGGAGAAGTATTCCCGCGTATAATTCTTGCAATCAGGGAGCAATATGTGATATAATTTCATTAACAATTTATTTATTTTTTTGATTTAAATTTTTTTTTTTTTTTTAACATGGTTCACCCCAAACAAGGCAGGCCACCACTGTAGACGTAGGGGGTTACTGAGAAAAAAGAAAAGGGGAGAAGGTGTGTGTGTGGGGGGGGGGTCAGCCTAAATTGGGATCTGCGCAGCGAGATGTCTGTTTACATTAGTTTTAAATTTCTGCATGTCAGTACTGTCAGGGAAACAGGGGGCAGGGAGGGAGTTCCAGAGGCCAGCAGCACGAGGAAAGAAGCTATTTGAGTAGAAGGCTCTCCGACATCTGGGGACCTCCACAGTGAATGAATGAGATTTAGTTGATTGTCGAGTTAGTCTAGAGAATTTACGTCGAGGGGGCACCAGAGTAGCCAATTCATCGGAGCATAATCCATTAAAGTATTTGTAAAACAAACATAAGGATGCTACATTGCGGCGATGGGACAGGGACTGGAGCTTGGTTGACATAGGTTGGCGACTCTTTTTTGGACCTTGTCAAGGAGGGAGAGATTGTAGATGATGCACCAGCCCAGATGTGGCAACAATACTCCATGCATGGGCGGATGGTGGCTTTGTAGAGATACAGGATAATGTCAGATGTGAGGAGTTTACTAGCACGGTAGAGGGAGCCAACCTTCTTTGCAGCAGCCTTGGCAATGTCTTCAATGTATTTGTTCCAATTCATGTTACCTGTGAAGGTTAGGCAGAGGAGTATGAATGATGAACTCTCATGTAGGGTGTTATTTGCCATGGCAATCCGTGGTTGGAGAGGTTTCTTGTAGTTGTTGAAGGAAAGTAGCTTTGTCTTAGTGACATTAAAAGTTACCAACCATTTATGACCCCAATCCACTACAGCCTGGAGGTCATTTTCTAAAGATTCAGCCATTGCCTCGGATATGATCGCGATTTACATGGCGAGAGTAAAGCGTGGTGTCATCAGCAAATAAACCAATCTCCGACTCTATGTCATCAGGGAGATCGTTTATATAGATCAGGAACAACAAAGGTCCAAGGATAGATCCCTGGGGTACACCTGCATTTATGTCATGTTGCTTAGATGAACGGCCATCGAGGACAACCTGGATCTAATTATATTAAGTAGTTGCCCAGTAATACCGTATGAGCGTATTTTCAGGAGAAGCCCTTTATGCCAAACCTTGTCAAAGGCCTTGGATATATCAAGCGCTACTGCCCTAGCTTCACCTGCCTTGTCGAGTGTGTGATACATGCATTCAGAGATGACCGTTAGGATGTCTGCAGTAGATTGTGCTTGTCTAAATCCATACTGGCGGTCAGATAGTAGTTTAGCATTAACTAAGTGCCGTACTATCGCTAGATTAATTAAGGATTCAAAGATTTTGGCAAAAATCAGCAGTAGACTGATTGGGCGGTAGTTCTGAGGATCGGTTCTATTCCCAGAATTCTTGTAGACTGGTACCACAGAGGCAATTTTCCAGCTATCGGGGAAGCAAGATTCAGCTAGGCATTTATTGAAGACTTTGGAGAGGACAGGAGCCAGTTCAGCAGAACATTTCTTTATTACTATTACAGGTATAAGATCAGGCCCACAAGCTTTAGAGGTGTCAAGGTTTTTTATGATGTCTCTGACCTGGGATGGGGTGATGACCAGGTTATCAAGTGTGGCTTCAGTCCGCAAAGGAAATTCAGGGAGGGGGTTGACCCATTCAGTTAATTCGTTTGCACACTGGTTTGTAGGTAGTGAAGTTTTCCCTCCAAGGGGCGTCACTGATGTGATCTCTGATTGACTCGAAATCAGCCTGCTCGTAGTATCTTGTTGTTTTGAGCAACGGTTCATCAGCTTTTAGTTAATTAACATTGTTTTATTGTCCTAGTTTATAATTAACGTTATTTTCACCTAACCTTGTTTCATTTTTAGTTCGTTAATTAACTTGTTTCAATTTTCGATTTATTATGTTTTTACTAATTAAAGGTAAATATACATTTAAAAATAATCCCAGTGGTTCCAGGTTGTAAAAGCACACGTAATTACCTAAAAAAGTAGAATCCCCTCCCTCTAAAAATAATCCCAGTGGTTCCAGGTTGTAAAAGCACACGTAATTACCTAAAAAAGTAGAATTCCCCCCCCCCCCTCTAAAAGTAATCCCAGTGGTTCCAGGTTGCAAAAGCACACGTAATTACCTAAAAAAGTAGAATTCCCCCCCCCCCTCTAAAAGTAATCCCAGTGGTTCCAGGTTGTAAAAGCACACGTAATTACCTAAAACAGTAGAATCCCCCCCCCCCTCTAAAAATAATCTCAGCGGTTCCAGGTTGTAAAAGCACACGTAATTACCTAAAAAAGTAGAATCCCCCCCCTCTAAAAAAATCCCAGTGGTTCCAGGTTGTAAAAGCACACGTAATTACCTAAAAAAAAAAAGTAACCCCCCCCCCCCCAAAAAAAAATAATAATGTTATTTTTTTACCCCTCTGTCCATCCGTACATGCATTAGATTTTTTAAGTCAAAAGTAGTTATGTCCCTTGGATTTTGAAAAAGTTACTTCCCTCTAATACTGCAACATTCTCTACATAAGCGCCAAGTCTGGATATATTATTGACGTTTACCATCAGTTAAAAACAACTTTCTTTCTTTTCTTTCTTTTTTTTAATAACATGGTTTATTTAGGTATTTAAAACTTCTACAGAATTTGAATTGAACCGTTTTTCTTTTTCTTTTTATTTTAACAGAGATTTTATTAACAATTATTGTTGCATTTTCTTTCTTGTGTTAAAAACAGTAACATGCCAAAGTTTCAGCGTCTCCGATTTCGAAATAGCAGCGTGTAAGAAATGTAGAGTTTTCTCCCCCAGAATCCAAAACAAACGATCTCGTTATTTATTAAAATAATCAAGGGACGTAACTCCGTAAGGTTTGAAATTATCTCCCCTTGATTTATTTTCCCTATTTTGTACTTACTCTTCTAAATTTGACATCGATCTTGCGTCAAACTTAAAATTTTTAAAAATATTTATTTTACTTAATTTCAACTCAAACAAGGCACATTGCTACTGAGACGTAAAGGGATACTGTGAATTACGGATCAGATTTAAAGGGGCATTCTAAGTGAGCAGTTGTGCAGCGAGTTCACATTACATTTGAATTTCTGCAGGTTGGTACAGTCGGAAAACAGGGAGCAGGGAGATAATTCCAAAGGCAAGCAGTTCGAAGAAGAAAAACTATTAGAGTAAAAAACTTTCAAGCATCTGAGGAACTCTACAGTAGAAACGGTTGGGTATTAAAAGTTTATTATACTCGGAAAAACCTTAGCCACAAACAAGGACCATCAACAGAACAACTTACCACTGAGCCACCAAATCATTCTCTAGTTCTATTCGTTTCCTATTGGTAAGTGTTTTGCTGGTGGAGCCTTGGGTAGGAATGATAAGGGTTCGAATGCAGTTGGTGCCACAGCCAAACGTTGTTTGGGGGTGGCGAACAAGGTCGTGATATAGGTTCAAATACAGTTGACTTCGGGGGACAAATGAATGTCAACTAAATTACGTTTTATAGTAAAATATTTTTAATTTATTACAATCTAAAAATGTTAATTACGGGTTTCAATAGTATCAGTACGCAACCTGGATTCGAACACGGATCCGAAAACAACTAAGCAACCAACAAGGACCATAAGTGGTAGAACTTACCACTGAACCACCAAACCATTCTTTTGTTCGACTCGTTTCTGAGTGTAATAAACATATTTTTTTCATTTTGTGGACTAATATTTTAAGTTTATTTTACTCGGAAATGCATAGAACGCTAGTGACGCATCGTGGCCTATTGGCAAGTCCTTAGCCGGTGGTTCCTTGAGTCGGAATGATAAGGGTTCGAGTGCAGTTGGTGCCACAGCCAAGCGTTGTTTGGGGGTGGCGAACAAGGTCATGATATAGGTTCAAATACAGTTGACTTCGGGGGACAAATGAATGTCAACTAAATTACGTTTTATAGTAAAATATTTTTAATTTGTTTCAATCTAAAAATGTTAATTACCGGTTTCAATTGTATCAGACGCCCAATCCAGTACGTTACCACGATTCGAACACCGATACGAAAACAACTTAGCAACCGACAAGAACCATAAACGGAACAACTTACCACTGAACCACCAAACCATTCTATAGTTAGACTCGTTTCTTAGTGTAATAAACATATTTTTTTCATTTTGTGGACTAATATTTTAAGTTTATTTTACTCGGAAATGCATAGAACGCTAGTGACGCATCGTGGCCTATTGGCAAGTCCTTAGCCGGTGGTTCCTTGGGTCGGAATGATAAGGGTTCGAGTGCAGTTGGTGCCACAGCCAAGCGTTGTTTGGGGGTGGCGAACAAGGTCATGATATAGGTTCAAATACAGTTGACTTCGGGGGAGAAATGAATGTCAACTAAATTACGTTTTATAGTAAAACATTTTTAATTTATTTCAATCTAAAAATGTTAATTACCGGTTTCAATTGTATCAGACGCCCAATCCAGTACGTTACCACGATTCGAACACCGATACGAAAACAACTTAGCAACCGACAATAACCATAAACGGAACAACTTACCACTGAACCACCAAACCATTCTATAGTTAGACTCGTTTCTTAGTGTAATAAACATATTTTTTTCATTTTGTGGACTAATATTTTAAGTTTATTTTACTCGGAAATGCATAGAACGCTAGTGACGCATCGTGGCCTATTGGCAAGTCCTTAGCCGGTGGTTCCTTGGGTCGGAATGATAAGGGTTCGAGTGCAGTTGGTGCCACATCCAAGCGTTGTTTGGGGGTGGCGAACAAGGTCGTGATATAGGTTCAAATACAGTTGACTTCGGGGGACAAATGAATGTCAACTAAATTACGTTTTATAGTAAAATATTTTTAATTTATTTCAATCTAAAAATGTTAATTACCGGTTTCAATTGTATCAGACGCCCAATCCAGTACGTTACCACGATTCGAACACCGATACGAAAACAACTTAGCAACCGACAAGAACCATAAACGGAACAACTTACCACTGAACCACCAAACCATTCTATTGTTCGATTCGTTTCTGAGTCTAATAAACATATTGTTTTCATTTTGTGGACTAATATTTTAAGTTTATTATACTCGGAAATGCATAGAATGCATAGAACGCTAGTGACGCATCGTGGCCTATTGGCAAGTCCTTAGCCGGTGCTTCCTTGGGTCGGAATGATAAGGGTCCGAGTGCAGTTGGTGCCACAGCCAAGCGTTGTTTGGGGGTGGCGAACAAGGTCGTGATATAGGTTCAAATACAGTTGACTTCGGGGGACAAATGAATGTCAACTAAATTACGTTTTATAGTAAAATTTTTTTAATTTGTTTCAATCTAAAAATGTTAATTACCGGTTTCAATTGTATCAGACGCCCAATCCAGTACGTTACCACGATTCGAACACCGATACGAAAACAACTTAGCAACCGACAAGAACCATAAACGGAACAACTTACCACTGAACCACCAAACCATTCTATAGTTAGACTCGTTTCTTAGTGTAATAAACATATTTTTTTCATTTTGTGGACTAATATTTTAAGTTTATTATACTCGGAAATGCATAGAACACTAGTGATGCATCGTGGCTTATTGGCAAGTCCTTAGCCGGTGCTTCCTTGGGTCGGAATGATAAGGGTTCGAGTGCAGTTGGTGCCACAGCCAAGCGTTGTTTGGGGGTGGCGAACAAGGTCGTGATATAGGTTCAAATACAGTTGACTTCGGGGGACAAATGAATGTCAACTAAATTACGTTTTATAGTAAAATATTTTTAATTTATTTCAATCTAAAAATGTTAATTACCGGTTTCAATTGTATCAGACGCACAATCCAGTACGTTACCAGGATTCGAACACCAATACGAAAACAACTTAGCAACCGACAAGAACCATAAACGGAACAACTTACCACTGAACCACCAAACCCTTCTATAGTTAGACTCGTTTCTTAGTGTAATAAACATATTTTTTTCATTTTGTGGACTAATATTTTAAGCTTATTTTACTCGGAAATGCATAGAACGCTAGTGACGCATCGTGGCCTATTGGCAAGTCCTTAGCCGGTGGTTCCTTGAGTCGGAATGATAAGGGTTCGAGTGCAGTTGGTGCCACAGCCAAGCGTTGTTTGGGGGTGGCGAACAAGGTCGTGATATAGGTTCAAATACAGTTGACTTCGGGGGACAAATGAATGTCAACTAAATTACGTTTTATAGTAAAAATTTTTTAATTTGTTTCAATCTAAAAATGTTAATTACCGGTTTCAATTGTATCAGACGCCCAATCCAGTACGTTACCACGATTCGAACACCGATACGAAAACAACTTAGCAACCGACAAGAACCATAAACGGAACAACTTACCACTGAACCACCAAACCATTCTATAGTTAGACTCGTTTCTTAGTGTAATAAACATATTTTTTTCATTTTGTGGACTAATATTTTAAGTTTATTATACTCGGAAATGCATAGAACGCTAGTGACGCATCGTGGCCTATTGGCAAGTCCTTAGCCGGTGGTTCCTTGAGTCGGAATGATAAGGGTTCGAGTGCAGTTGGTGCCACAGCCAAGCGTTGTTTGGGGGTGGCGAACAAGGTCGTGATATAGGTTCAAATACAGTTGACTTCGGGGGACAAATGAATGTCAACTAAATTACGTTTTATAGTAAAAATTTTTTAATTTGTTTCAATCTAAAAATGTTAATTACCGGTTTCAATTGTATCAGACGCCCAATCCAGTACGTTACCACGATTCGAACACCGATACGAAAACAACTTAGCAACCGACAAGAACCATAAACGGAACAACTTACCACTGAACCACCAAACCATTCTATAGTTAGACTCGTTTCTTAGTGTAATAAACATATTTTTTTCATTTTGTGGACTAATATTTTAAGTTTATTTTACTCGGAAATGCATAGAACGCTAGTGACGCATCGTGGCCTATTGGCAAGTCCTTAGCCGGTGGTTCCTTGAGTCGGAATGATAAGGGTTCGAGTGCAGTTGGTGCCACAGCCAAGCGTTGTTTGGGGGTGGCGAACAAGGTCGTGATATAGGTTCAAATACAGTTGACTTCGGGGGACAAATGAATGTCAACTAAATTACGTTTTATAGTAAAAATTTTTTAATTTGTTTCAATCTAAAAATGTTAATTACCGGTTTCAATTGTATCAGACGCCCAATCCAGTACGTTACCACGATTCGAACACCGATACGAAAACAACTTAGCAACCGACAAGAACCATAAACGGAACAACTTACCACTGAACCACCAAACCATTCTATAGTTAGACTCGTTTCTTAGTGTAATAAACATATTTTTTTCATTTTGTGGACTAATATTTTAAGTTTATTATACTCGGAAATGCATAGAACACTAGTGATGCATCGTGGCTTATTGGCAAGTCCTTAGCCGGTGCTTCCTTGGGTCGGAATGATAAGGGTTCGAGTGCAGTTGGTGCCACAGCCAAGCGTTGTTTGGGGGTGGCGAACAAGGTCGTGATATAGGTTCAAATACAGTTGACTTCGGGGGACAAATGAATGTCAACTAAATTACGTTTTATAGTAAAATATTTTTAATTTATTTCAATCTAAAAATGTTAATTACCGGTTTCAATTGTATCAGACGCACAATCCAGTACGTTACCAGGATTCGAACACCAATACGAAAACAACTTAGCAACCGACAAGAACCATAAACGGAACAACTTACCACTGAACCACCAAACCCTTCTATAGTTAGACTCGTTTCTTAGTGTAATAAACATATTTTTTTCATTTTGTGGACTAATATTTTAAGCTTATTTTACTCGGAAATGCATAGAACGCTAGTGACGCATCGTGGCCTATTGGCAAGTCCTTAGCCGGTGGTTCCTTGAGTCGGAATGATAAGGGTTCGAGTGCAGTTGGTGCCACAGCCAAGCGTTGTTTGGGGGTGGCGAACAAGGTCGTGATATAGGTTCAAATACAGTTGACTTCGGGGGACAAATGAATGTCAACTAAATTACGTTTTATAGTAAAAATTTTTTAATTTGTTTCAATCTAAAAATGTTAATTACCGGTTTCAATTGTATCAGACGCCCAATCCAGTACGTTACCACGATTCGAACACCGATACGAAAACAACTTAGCAACCGACAAGAACCATAAACGGAACAACTTACCACTGAACCACCAAACCATTCTATAGTTAGACTCGTTTCTTAGTGTAATAAACATATTTTTTTCATTTTGTGGACTAATATTTTAAGTTTATTATACTCGGAAATGCATAGAACGCTAGTGACGCATCGTGGCCTATTGGCAAGTCCTTAGCCGGTGGTTCCTTGAGTCGGAATGATAAGGGTTCGAGTGCAGTTGGTGCCACAGCCAAGCGTTGTTTGGGGGTGGCGAACAAGGTCGTGATATAGGTTCAAATACAGTTGACTTCGGGGGACAAATGAATGTCAACTAAATTACGTTTTATAGTAAAAATTTTTTAATTTGTTTCAATCTAAAAATGTTAATTACCGGTTTCAATTGTATCAGACGCCCAATCCAGTACGTTACCACGATTCGAACACCGATACGAAAACAACTTAGCAACCGACAAGAACCATAAACGGAACAACTTACCACTGAACCACCAAACCATTCTATAGTTAGACTCGTTTCTTAGTGTAATAAACATATTTTTTTCATTTTGTGGACTAATATTTTAAGTTTATTATACTCGGAAATGCATAGAACACTAGTGATGCATCGTGGCTTATTGGCAAGTCCTTAGCCGGTGCTTCCTTGGGTCGGAATGATAAGGGTTCGAGTGCAGTTGGTGCCACAGCCAAGCGTTGTTTGGGGGTGGCGAACAAGGTCGTGATATAGGTTCAAATACAGTTGACTTCGGGGGACAAATGAATGTCAACTAAATTACGTTTTATAGTAAAATATTTTTAATTCATTTCAATCTAAAAATGTTAATTACCGGTTTCAATTGTATCAGACGCCCAATCCAGTACGTTACCACGATTCGAACACCGATACGAAAACAACTTAGCAACCGACAAGAACCATAAACGGAACAACTTACCACTGAACCACCAAACCATTCTATTGTTCGATTCGTTTGTGAGTCTAATAAACATATTGTTTTCATTTTGTGGACTAATATTTTAAGTTTATTTTACTCGGAAATGCATAGAACGCTAGTGACGCATCGTGGCCTATTGGCAAGTCCTTAGCCGGTGGTTCCTTGGGTCGGAATGATAAGGGTTCGAGTGCAGTTGGTGCCACAGCCAAGCGTTGTTTGGGGGTGGCGAACAAGGTCATGATATAGGTTCAAATACAGTTGACTTCGGGGGAGAAATGAATGTCAACTAAATTACGTTTTATAGTAAAACATTTTTAATTTATTTCAATCTAAAAATGTTAATTACCGGTTTCAATTGTATCAGACGCCCAATCCAGTACGTTACCACGATTCGAACACCGATACGAAAACAACTTAGCAACCGACAATAACCATAAACGGAACAACTTACCACTGAACCACCAAACCATTCTATAGTTAGACTCGTTTCTTAGTGTAATAAACATATTTTTTTCATTTTGTGGACTAATATTTTAAGTTTATTTTACTCGGAAATGCATAGAACGCTAGTGACGCATCGTGGCCTATTGGCAAGTCCTTAGCCGGTGGTTCCTTGAGTCGGAATGATAAGGGTTCGAGTGCAGTTGGTGCCACAGCCAAGCGTTGTTTGGGGGTGGCGAACAAGGTCGTGATATAGGTTCAAATACAGTTGACTTCGGGGGACAAATGAATGTCAACTAAATTACGTTTTATAGTAAAAATTTTTTAATTTGTTTCAATCTAAAAATGTTAATTACCGGTTTCAATTGTATCAGACGCCCAATCCAGTACGTTACCACGATTCGAACACCGATACGAAAACAACTTAGCAACCGACAAGAACCATAAACGGAACAACTTACCACTGAACCACCAAACCATTCTATAGTTAGACTCGTTTCTTAGTGTAATAAACATATTTTTTTCATTTTGTGGACTAATATTTTAAGTTTATTATACTCGGAAATGCATAGAACACTAGTGATGCATCGTGGCTTATTGGCAAGTCCTTAGCCGGTGCTTCCTTGGGTCGGAATGATAAGGGTTCGAGTGCAGTTGGTGCCACAGCCAAGCGTTGTTTGGGGGTGGCGAACAAGGTCGTGATATAGGTTCAAATACAGTTGACTTCGGGGGACAAATGAATGTCAACTAAATTACGTTTTATAGTAAAATATTTTTAATTTATTTCAATCTAAAAATGTTAATTACCGGTTTCAATTGTATCAGACGCACAATCCAGTACGTTACCAGGATTCGAACACCAATACGAAAACAACTTAGCAACCGACAAGAACCATAAACGGAACAACTTACCACTGAACCACCAAACCCTTCTATAGTTAGACTCGTTTCTTAGTGTAATAAACATATTTTTTTCATTTTGTGGACTAATATTTTAAGCTTATTTTACTCGGAAATGCATAGAACGCTAGTGACGCATCGTGGCCTATTGGCAAGTCCTTAGCCGGTGGTTCCTTGAGTCGGAATGATAAGGGTTCGAGTGCAGTTGGTGCCACAGCCAAGCGTTGTTTGGGGGTGGCGAACAAGGTCGTGATATAGGTTCAAATACAGTTGACTTCGGGGGACAAATGAATGTCAACTAAATTACGTTTTATAGTAAAAATTTTTAATTTGTTTCAATCTAAAAATTTTAATTACCGGTTTCAATTGTATCAGACGCCCAATCCAGTACGTTACCACGATTCGAACACCGATACGAAAACAACTTAGCAACCGACAAGAACCATAAACGGAACAACTTACCACTGAACCACCAAACCATTCTATAGTTAGACTCGTTTCTTAGTGTAATAAACATATTTTTTTCATTTTGTGGACTAATATTTTAAGTTTATTTTACTCGGAAATGCATAGAACGCTAGTGACGCATCGTGGCCTATTGGCAAGTCCTTAGCCGGTGGTTCCTTGAGTCGGAATGATAAGGGTTCGAGTGCAGTTGGTGCCACAGCCAAGCGTTGTTTGGGGGTGGCGAACAAGGTCGTGATATAGGTTCAAATACAGTTGACTTCGGGGGACAAATGAATGTCAACTAAATTACGTTTTATAGTAAAAAATTTTTAATTTGTTTCAATCTAAAAATGTTAATTACCGGTTTCAATTGTATCAGACGCCCAATCCAGTACGTTACCACGATTCGAACACCGATACGAAAACAACTTAGCAACCGACAAGAACCATAAACGGAACAACTTACCACTGAACCACCAAACCATTCTATAGTTAGACTCGTTTCTTAGTGTAATAAACATATTTTTTTCATTTTGTGGACTAATATTTTAAGTTTATTTTACTCGGAAATGCATAGAACGCTAGTGACGCATCGTGGCCTATTGGCAAGTCCTTAGCCGGTGGTTCCTTGAGTCGGAATGATAAGGGTTCGAGTGCAGTTGGTGCCACATCCAAGCGTTGTTTGGGGGTGGCGAACAAGGTCGTGATATAGGTTCAAATACAGTTGACTTCGGGGGAGAAATGAATGTCAACTAAATTACGTTTTATAGTAAAATATTTTTAATTCATTTCAATCTAAAAATGTTAATTATCGGTTTCAATTGTATCAGACGCCCAATCCAGTACGTTACCAGGATTCGAACACCGATACGAAAACAACTTAGCAACCGACAAGAACCATAAACGGAACAACTTACCACTGAACCACCAAACCATTCTATAGTTAGACTCGTTTCTTAGTGTAATAAACATATTTTTTTCATTTTGTGGACTAATATTTTAAGTTTATTATACTCGGAAATGCATAGAACACTAGTGATGCATCGTGGCTTATTGGCAAGTCCTTAGCCGGTGGTTCCTTGGGTCGGAATGATAAGGGTTCGAGTGCAGTTGGTGCCACAGCCAACCGTTGTTTGGGGGTGGCGAACAAGGTCGTGATATAGGTTCAAATACAGTTGACTTCGGGGGACAAATGAATGTCAACTAAATTACGTTTTATAGTAAAATATTTTTAATTCATTTCAATCTAAAAATGTTAATTACCGGTTTCAATTGTATCAGACGCCCAATCCAGTACGTTACCAGGATTCGAACACCGATACGAAAACAACTTAGCAACCGACAAGAACCATAAACGGAACAACTTACCACTGAACCACCAAACCATTCTATAGTTAGACTCGTTTCTTAGTGTAATAAACATATTTTTTTCATTTTGTGGACTAATATTTTAAGTTTATTTTACTCGGAAATGCATAGAACGCTAGTGACGCATCGTGGCCTATTGGCAAGTCCTTAGCCGGTGGTTCCTTGAGTCGGAATGATAAGGGTTCGAGTGCAGTTGGTGCCACAGCCAAGCGTTGTTTGGGGGTGGCGAACAAGGTCGTGATATAGGTTCAAATACAGTTGACTTCGGGGGACAAATGAATGTCAACTAAATTACGTTTTATAGTAAAATTTTTTAATTCGTTTCAATCTAAAAATGTTAATTACCGGTTTCAATTGTATCAGACGCCCAATCCAGTACGTTACCACGATTCGAACACCAATACGAAAACAACTTAGCAACCGACAAGAACCATAAACGGAACAACTTACCACTGAACCACCAAACCATTCTATAGTTAGACTCGTTTCTTAGTGTAATAAACATATTTTTTTCATTTTGTGGACTAATATTTTAAGTTTATTATACTCGGAAATGCATAGAACACTAGTGATGCATCGTGGCCTATTGGCAAGTCCTTAGCCGGTGGTTCCTTGGGTCGGAATGATAAGGGTTCGAGTGCAGTTGGTGCCACAGCCAAGCGTTGTTTGGGGGTGGCGAACAAGGTCGTGATATAGGTTCAAATACAGTTGACTTCGGGGGACAAATGAATGTCAACTAAATTACGTTTTATAGTAAAATATTTTTAATTTATTTCAATCTAAAAATGTTAATTACCGGTTTCAATTGTATCAGACGCCCAATCCAGTACGTTACCACGATTCGAACACCAATACGAAAACAACTTAGCAACCGACAAGAACCATAAACGGAACAACTTACCACTGAACCACCAAACCATTCTATAGTTCGATTCGTTTCTTAGTGTAATAAACATATTTTTTTCATTTTGTGGACTAATATTTTAAGTTTATTTTACTCGGAAATGCATAGAACGCTAGTGACGCATCGTGGCCTATTGGCAAGTCCTTAGCCGGTGGTTCCTTGGGTCGGAATGATAAGGGTTCGAGTGCAGTTGGTGCCACATCCAAGCGTTGTTTGGGGGTGGCGAACAAGGTCGTGATATAGGTTCAAATACAGTTGACTTCGGGGGACAAATGAATGTCAACTAAATTACGTTTTATAGTAAAATATTTTTAATTTATTTCAATCTAAAAATGTTAATTACCGGTTTCAATTGTATCAGACGCCCAATCCAGTACGTTACCACGATTCGAACACCGATACGAAAACAACTTAGCAACCGACAAGAACCATAAACGGAACAACTTACCACTGAACCACCAAACCATTCTATTGTTCGATTCGTTTCTGAGTCTAATAAACATATTGTTTTCATTTTGTGGACTAATATTTTAAGTTTATTATACTCGGAAATGCATAGAATGCATAGAACGCTAGTGACGAATCGTGGCCTATTGGCAAGTCCTTAGCCGGTGCTTCCTTGGGTCGGAATGATAAGGGTTCGAGTGCAGTTGGTGCCACAGCCAAGCGTTGTTTGGGGGTGGCGAACAAGGTCGTGATATAGGTTCAAATACAGTTGACTTCGGGGGACAAATGAATGTCAACTAAATTACGTTTTATAGTAAAATATTTTTAATTTATTTCAATCTAAAAATGTTAATTACCGGTTTCAATTGTATCAGACGCCCAATCCAGTACGTTACCACGATTCGAACACCGATACGAAAACAACTTAGCAACCGACAAGAACCATAAACGGAACAACTTACCACTGAACCACCAAACCATTCTATTGTTCGATTCGTTTCTGAGTCTAATAAACATATTGTTTTCATTTTGTGGACTAATATTTTAAGTTTATTTTACTCGGAAATGCATAGAACGCTAGTGACGCATCGTGGCCTATTGGCAAGTCCTTAGCCGGTGGTTCCTTGGGTCGGAATGATAAGGGTTCGAGTGCAGTTGGTGCCACATCCAAGCGTTGTTTGGGGGTGGCGAACAAGGTCGTGATATAGGTTCAAATACAGTTGACTTCGGGGGACAAATGAATGTCAACTAAATTACGTTTTATAGTAAAATATTTTTAATTTATTTCAATCTAAAAATGTTAATTACCGGTTTCAATTGTATCAGACGCCCAATCCAGTACGTTACCACGATTCGAACACCGATACGAAAACAACTTAGCAACCGACAAGAACCATAAACGGAACAACTTACCACTGAACCACCAAACCATTCTATTGTTCGATTCGTTTCTGAGTCTAATAAACATATTGTTTTCATTTTGTGGACTAATATTTTAAGTTTATTATACTCGGAAATGCATAGAATGCATAGAACGCTAGTGACGCATCGTGGCCTATTGGCAAGTCCTTAGCCGGTGCTTCCTTGGGTCGGAATGATAAGGGTTCGAGTGCAGTTGGTGCCACATCCAAGCGTTGTTTGGGGGTGGCGAACAAGGTCGTGATATAGGTTCAAATACAGTTGACTTCGGGGGACAAATGAATGTCAACTAAATTACGTTTTATAGTAAAATATTTTTAATTTATTTCAATCTAAAAATGTTAATTACCGGTTTCAATTGTATCAGACGCCCAATCCAGTACGTTACCACGATTCGAACACCGATACGAAAACAACTTAGCAACCGACAAGAACCATAAACGGAACAACTTACCACTGAACCACCAAACCATTCTATTGTTCGATTCGTTTCTGAGTCTAATAAACATATTGTTTTCATTTTGTGGACTAATATTTTAAGTTTATTTTACTCGGAAATGCATAGAATGCATAGAACGCTAGTGACGAATCGTGGCCTATTGGCAAGTCCTTAGCCGGTGCTTCCTTGGGTCGGAATGATAAGGGTTCGAGTGCAGTTGGTGCCACATCCAAGCGTTGTTTGGGGGTGGCGAACAAGGTCGTGATATAGGTTCAAATACAGTTGACTTCGGGGGACAAATGAATGTCAACTAAATTACGTTTTATAGTAAAATATTTTTAATTTATTTCAATCTAAAAATGTTAATTACCGGTTTCAATTGTATCAGACGCCCAATCCAGTACGTTACCACGATTCGAACACCGATACGAAAACAACTTAGCAACCGACAAGAACCATAAACGGAACAACTTACCACTGAACCACCAAACCATTCTATTGTTCGATTCGTTTCTGAGTCTAATAAACATATTGTTTTCATTTTGTGGACTAATATTTTAAGCTTATTTTACTCGGAAATGCATAGAACGCTAGTGACGCATCGTGGCCTATTGGCAAGTCCTTAGCCGGTGGTTCCTTGGGTCGGAATGATAAGGGTTCGAGTGCAGTTGGTGCCACATCCAAGCGTTGTTTGGGGGTGGCGAACAAGGTCGTGATATAGGTTCAAATACAGTTGACTTCGGGGGACAAATGAATGTCAACTAAATTACGTTTTATAGTAAAATATTTTTAATTTATTTCAATCTAAAAATGTTAATTACCGGTTTCAATTGTATCAGACGCCCAATCCAGTACGTTACCACGATTCGAACACCGATACGAAAACAACTTAGCAACCGACAAGAACCATAAACGGAACAACTTACCACTGAACCACCAAACCATTCTATTGTTCGATTCGTTTCTGAGTCTAATAAACATATTGTTTTCATTTTGTGGACTAATATTTTAAGTTTATTATACTCGGAAATGCATAGAATGCATAGAACGCTAGTGACGAATCGTGGCCTATTGGCAAGTCCTTAGCCGGTGCTTCCTTGGGTCGGAATGATAAGGGTTCGAGTGCAGTTGGTGCCACAGCCAAGCGTTGTTTGGGGGTGGCGAACAAGGTCGTGATATAGGTTCAAATACAGTTGACTTCGGGGGACAAATGAATGTCAACTAAATTACGTTTTATAGTAAAATATTTTTAATTTATTTCAATCTAAAAATGTTAATTACCGGTTTCAATTGTATCAGACGCCCAATCCAGTACGTTACCACGATTCGAACACCGATACGAAAACAACTTAGCAACCGACAAGAACCATAAACGGAACAACTTACCACTGAACCACCAAACCATTCTATTGTTCGATTCGTTTCTGAGTCTAATAAACATATTGTTTTCATTTTGTGGACTAATATTTTAAGTTTATTTTACTCGGAAATGCATAGAACGCTAGTGACGCATCGTGGCCTATTGGCAAGTCCTTAGCCGGTGGTTCCTTGGGTCGGAATGATAAGGGTTCGAGTGCAGTTGGTGCCACATCCAAGCGTTGTTTGGGGGTGGCGAACAAGGTCGTGATATAGGTTCAAATACAGTTGACTTCGGGGGACAAATGAATGTCAACTAAATTACGTTTTATAGTAAAATATTTTTAATTTATTTCAATCTAAAAATGTTAATTACCGGTTTCAATTGTATCAGACGCCCAATCCAGTACGTTACCACGATTCGAACACCGATACGAAAACAACTTAGCAACCGACAAGAACCATAAACGGAACAACTTACCACTGAACCACCAAACCATTCTATTGTTCGATTCGTTTCTGAGTCTAATAAACATATTGTTTTCATTTTGTGGACTAATATTTTAAGTTTATTATACTCGGAAATGCATAGAATGCATAGAACGCTAGTGACGCATCGTGGCCTATTGGCAAGTCCTTAGCCGGTGCTTCCTTGGGTCGGAATGATAAGGGTTCGAGTGCAGTTGGTGCCACATCCAAGCGTTGTTTGGGGGTGGCGAACAAGGTCGTGATATAGGTTCAAATACAGTTGACTTCGGGGGACAAATGAATGTCAACTAAATTACGTTTTATAGTAAAATATTTTTAATTTATTTCAATCTAAAAATGTTAATTACCGGTTTCAATTGTATCAGACGCCCAATCCAGTACGTTACCACGATTCGAACACCGATACGAAAACAACTTAGCAACCGACAAGAACCATAAACGGAACAACTTACCACTGAACCACCAAACCATTCTATTGTTCGATTCGTTTCTGAGTCTAATAAACATATTGTTTTCATTTTGTGGACTAATATTTTAAGTTTATTTTACTCGGAAATGCATAGAATGCATAGAACGCTAGTGACGAATCGTGGCCTATTGGCAAGTCCTTAGCCGGTGCTTCCTTGGGTCGGAATGATAAGGGTTCGAGTGCAGTTGGTGCCACATCCAAGCGTTGTTTGGGGGTGGCGAACAAGGTCGTGATATAGGTTCAAATACAGTTGACTTCGGGGGACAAATGAATGTCAACTAAATTACGTTTTATAGTAAAATATTTTTAATTTATTTCAATCTAAAAATGTTAATTACCGGTTTCAATTGTATCAGACGCCCAATCCAGTACGTTACCACGATTCGAACACCGATACGAAAACAACTTAGCAACCGACAAGAACCATAAACGGAACAACTTACCACTGAACCACCAAACCATTCTATTGTTCGATTCGTTTCTGAGTCTAATAAACATATTGTTTTCATTTTGTGGACTAATATTTTAAGTTTATTTTACTCGGAAATGCATAGAACGCTAGTGACGCATCGTGGCCTATTGGCAAGTCCTTAGCCGGTGGTTCCTTGGGTCGGAATGATAAGGGTTCGAGTGCAGTTGGTGCCACATCCAAGCGTTGTTTGGGGGTGGCGAACAAGGTCGTGATATAGGTTCAAATACAGTTGACTTCGGGGGACAAATGAATGTCAACTAAATTACGTTTTATAGTAAAATATTTTTAATTTATTTCAATCTAAAAATGTTAATTACCGGTTTCAATTGTATCAGACGCCCAATCCAGTACGTTACCACGATTCGAACACCGATACGAAAACAACTTAGCAACCGACAAGAACCATAAACGGAACAACTTACCACTGAACCACCAAACCATTCTATTGTTCGATTCGTTTCTGAGTCTAATAAACATATTGTTTTCATTTTGTGGACTAATATTTTAAGTTTATTATACTCGGAAATGCATAGAATGCATAGAACGCTAGTGACGCATCGTGGCCTATTGGCAAGTCCTTAGCCGGTGCTTCCTTGGGTCGGAATGATAAGGGTCCGAGTGCAGTTGGTGCCACAGCCAAGCGTTGTTTGAGGGTGGCGAACAAGGTCGTGATATAGGTTCAAATACAGTTGACTTCGGGGGACAAATGAATGTCAACTAAATTACGTTTTATAGTAAAATATTTTTAATTTATTTCAATCTAAAAATGTTAATTACCGGTTTCAATTGTATCAGACGCCCAATCCAGTACGTTACCACGATTCGAACACCGATACGAAAACAACTTAGCAACCGACAAGAACCATAAACGGAACAACTTACCACTGAACCACCAAACCATTCTATTGTTCGATTCGTTTCTGAGTCTAATAAACATATTGTTTTCATTTTGTGGACTAATATTTTAAGTTTATTTTACTCGGAAATGCATAGAATGCATAGAACGCTAGTGACGAATCGTGGCCTATTGGCAAGTCCTTAGCCGGTGCTTCCTTGGGTCGGAATGATAAGGGTTCGAGTGCAGTTGGTGCCACATCCAAGCGTTGTTTGGGGGTGGCGAACAAGGTCGTGATATAGGTTCAAATACAGTTGACTTCGGGGGACAAATGAATGTCAACTAAATTACGTTTTATAGTAAAATATTTTTAATTTATTTCAATCTAAAAATGTTAATTACCGGTTTCAATTGTATCAGACGCCCAATCCAGTACGTTACCACGATTCGAACACCGATACGAAAACAACTTAGCAACCGACAAGAACCATAAACGGAACAACTTACCACTGAACCACCAAACCATTCTATTGTTCGATTCGTTTCTGAGTCTAATAAACATATTGTTTTCATTTTGTGGACTAATATTTTAAGTTTATTATACTCGGAAATGCATAGAATGCATAGAACGCTAGTGACGCATCGTGGCCTATTGGCAAGTCCTTAGCCGGTGCTTCCTTGGGTCGGAATGATAAGGGTCCGAGTGCAGTTGGTGCCACAGCCAAGCGTTGTTTGGGGGTGGCGAACAAGGTCGTGATATAGGTTCAAATACAGTTGACTTCGGGGGACAAATGAATGTCAACTAAATTACGTTTTATAGTAAAATATTTTTAATTTATTTCAATCTAAAAATGTTAATTACCGGTTTCAATTGTATCAGACGCCCAATCCAGTACGTTACCACGATTCGAACACCGATACGAAAACAACTTAGCAACCGACAAGAACCATAAACGGAACAACTTACCACTGAACCACCAAACCATTCTATTGTTCGATTCGTTTCTGAGTCTAATAAACATATTGTTTTCATTTTGTGGACTAATATTTTAAGTTTATTATACTCGGAAATGCATAGAATGCATAGAACGCTAGTGACGCATCGTGGCCTATTGGCAAGTCCTTAGCCGGTGGTTCCTTGGGTCGGAATGATAAGGGTTCGAGTGCAGTTGGTGCCACAGCCAAGCGTTGTTTGGGGGTGGCGAACAAGGTCGTGATATAGGTTCAAATACAGTTGACTTCGGGGGACAAATGAATGTCAACTAAATTACGTTTTATAGTAAAATATTTTTAATTTATTTCAATCTAAAAATGTTAATTACCGGTTTCAATTGTATCAGACGCCCAATCCAGTACGTTACCACGATTCGAACACCGATACGAAAACAACTTAGCAACCGACAAGAACCATAAACGGAACAACTTACCACTGAACCACCAAACCATTCTATTGTTCGATTCGTTTCTGAGTCTAATAAACATATTGTTTTCATTTTGTGGACTAATATCTTAAGTTTATTATACTCGGAAATGCATAGAACGCTAGTGACGCATCGTGGCCTATTGGCAAGTCCTTAGCCGGTGGTTCCTTGGGTCGGAATGATAAGGGTTCGAGTGCAGTTGGTGCCACAGCCAAGCGTTGTTTGGGGGGTGGCGAACAAAATCGTGATATAGGTTCAAATACAGTTGACTTCGCGGGACAAATGAATGTCAACTAAATTACGTTTTATAGTAAAATATTTTTAATTTCTTTCAATCTAAAAATGTTAATTACCGGGTTCAATTGTATCAAACGCCCAATCCAGTACGTTACCAGGATTCGAACACCGATACGAAAACAACTTAGCAACCAACAAGAACTATAAACGGAACAACTTACCACTGAACCACCAAACCATTCTATTGTTCGATTCGTTTCTGAGTCTAATAAACATATTTTTTTCATTTTGTGGACTAATATTTTAAGTTTATTATATTCGGAAACGCATAAGGCGTATGGTAATTACGTTTTATAGTGACGCATCGTGGCCCAGTGGTAAGTCATTGGCTATACATCAAATGACAATTTTGTTTGAACAACTTTTTTAATTACACGATATAAAAACTGACTGACAAGTTGAAGTTGTTATAACTTTGATAGAATCTTAAGTGGTCTTCTTTATCAGCACGAACCCTCCTTTATAAGAAGCCATTCTTTTTTCAAAGAGGCTGACTTATTTTTCACTTGTCTCTTCTCTTAGCTAAATATTGTTCCTAATGCAGCTCTGTCGTCTGCATGCATCTATGCACTCTCACTAAATATTGTTCCCATTGCAGGTCTGTCGTCTGCATGCATCTATCTGCTCTCACTAAATATTGTTCCCATTGCAGGTCTGTCGTCTGCATGCATCTATGCGCTCTCACTAAATATTGTTCCCATTGCAGGTCTGTCGTCTGCATGCATCTATGCGCTCTCACTAAATATTGTTCCCATTGCAGGTCTGTCGTCTGCATGCATCTATCTGCTCTCACTAAATATTGTTCCCATTGCAGGTCTGTCGTCTGCATGCATCTATGCGCTCTCACTAAATATTGTTCCCATTGCAGGTCTGTCGTCTGCATACATCTATGCGCTCTCACTAAATATTGTTCCGATTGCAGGTCTGTCGTCTGCATGCATCTATCTGCTCTCACTAAACATGTAGCAGGTTATACATATAAGTTACATTTTTATAAATTTTTCAGGAATCTAGTTTTCTAAATTCTTGAAATAAAAAATACAGGAAACACACACATTTTATAATCGTGTTCATTTATTAATTCCAAACTTTTGACTTCGTTAAGTCATCATCAGGGTACAAAGGATATCATCTTGTGGGTAGACTGATACAATGAAACAAAATCCTAAATAATTTTTATTTGTTCAAATACGGAGGGATAACAACACAATCATGGAAACGACAAAATAAACGTACAGTTACTTACATGCAATGAAAACCACGTAATTGAAGCAGACTGCATAAACTCGTTCAGTTTGGAGTCCTAAATAATTTATTTACTTATTGTTTCTCTTGGAAAAGTTGATAAAAAAAACATGCAACCGATATGAGTTATCAATTGCTTTCAACAATGGTTGTTTAAATGAGTATTTGCTGCTCAGATATATGGTATAATAATATAGGCTTTATTAACAATCTTACCACCATGAAAAAAAAGCGTCTTATTTTTTTAAAGATTTAATTTTTTCTTTTTTTTGGGGGGGGGGGTCTATTTAATATCTGGTCTGGAATACCGGACATATCACCTGGCCGGAAGAAATAACACCTGGCTGATTGACACACAACTGACCGGGAGTATAAACATCCGGTGATTTGATGTAGAGACACCCGCAAAGGTCATCTGCATCCACAAATACAAATAAAATACATTTATTTACTAAATAAACAATACGGCTGGAAGCCATGTTCCATAGGGGGCGTGACTACATTGAATGCATAGGCAAACTCCCGGAACGGGCGTTGCAGTAGTGGATGCATTGGTATCCAAAGATGTTATATTAACTAGCTCGAATTGAGCTCAGGAGAAATTGGATAGTGAATTCATGAGATCAATTTCCATCAACTCCATGGTCGTCTCTTCACTCTCTCCAACTCTACTCGTTCGCGAAAATAAAATACATAAGTGTTTGTCATCATTCTTTTTAAGCACAGCAGAAACATCCAACATTTCTGATCGTCATAAACTCTTAGGATCTTGGTGCATTTTAATAACAAACAAGTATTCTTTATTATTTGAATTTAAAAAATGTTTTTGAATGCATGATCGTATTACAGGTGTCAGTGGATAACGACACGAACTGGAGACCTGGTTGTTCCAAGTTCGAATCCAGTCGGTTCCGCAGTATCACTTTCACTTAGGGATGTTGGCAACCCGATGTCTTTCCAGAAAGATTTCTAACTAGAAAAACTAATGCCAGCTGATTCACACGAAATATTGCTTGCCTCTACAACAGCAACCCCTAAAGTCTAACCCTTCTTCACCATGGTAGAGCAGTGGCAATGTGGTAGTGTCAGAGCTACCCCACTAACAGGGAGGAATCGGCAACAGGATCCATCGTCCTCTGGTCGTCTCTGTCCCTGCATGTGGCAAGTAAATTAATGGAGTGAAAATAACAACGTTGTTTCTGCACCAGTTCTTCGTGCATTCTAGGTCAAACCTTCCCCGACTTCACATGCTACCGCTGAGCCTTGCTGCTATTGGTGTCGGGCGTAAACACCTGCAATTCTGTAAGGTTAACAAATAGCTGCAGCTAAACAATCCTGAGGCACGATCTTTGCGAGCTCTTTTCAGAAGTCTGACTTGTCTAACACTCACGAAAATCTCAACGTTTGGCTGTTTTGTAAACCTAATTTTCACCGTTTCGACAATATAATTCTCGGGGCTTGTTTAATTTTGGAAATAAGAAAATATTCATGAAAATAAATAACTTACTGTTGTGATATCATCCCTATTTCGATACACAATGGACTCTTCTGATAAGTATACAACACTGTAATCGACTCAGGGAGTCGAATAACAACGCTATTCATATCAGTCGACGATACGTACTTGACAATCAGTCCGATAGAGCCTGGCCTATTTCGATGGCCTTTTTATCTGACAGGCTGTAGTATTAGTTCTGGGTAGTCCTAGGAGGTCCACCCTCCCAGGCTTTGCCTTCCCTCTTTGGGAAGGAGTTAATTGATTGCTAACTGCCTGAGGCGCCCTCACCAGGGAATACCGACAGGGTTGCTCAGGCAGTTCTTAACGGGCCAGAGTGCACCACCTTTTGTGCACTGGCTTATTCTTCCTACCATCCGACCTTGTGCCACATCTTCCCGTGGTGGGAGGGAAGTTAATATCATCGAGTAAGTGAAACTACACTGACGACATTGTACGACTGTAATATAACCTTATTCTTTTTTTCAACACGTCTATTAAAACTTCTATCTCTCTCCTCCCTTCTTTCTATTTCTTTCTCCCTCCTCCTCCCTTCTCTCTCTATCTTTCTCCCTTCTCTCTCTATCTTTCTCCCTCCTCCATATCCTCTCTACCTTCCTACTCCTCCCTTTTCTCTCTATCTTTCTCCCTTCTCCCTTTTCTTTCTATCTTTCTCCCTCCTCCCTTTTCTTTCTCCCTCCTCCCTTTTCTCTATTTCTTTCTCCCTCCTCCCTATCTTTCTCCCTCCTACCTTTTCTCTCTATATTTCTCCCCCCTCCCTATATTTTTCCCTCCCCCCTTTTCTCTATTTCTTTCTCCCTCCTCCCTTCTCTCTCTATCTTTCTCCCTTCTCTCTCTATCTTTCTCCCTCCTCCATATCCTCTCTACCTTCCTACTCCTCTATTTTCTCTCTATCTTTCTCCCTTCTCCCTTTTCTTTCTATCTTTCTCCCTCCTCTCTTTCTATATTTCTCCCTCCTCCCTTTTCTTTCTCCCTCCTCCCTTTTCTCTATTTCTTTCTCCCTCCTCCCTATCTTTCTCCCTCCTCCCTTTTCTCTCTATATTTCTCTCCCCTCCCTATATTTTTCCCTCCTCCCTTTTCTCTCTATCTTTCTCCCTCCTCCCTTCTCTCTATCTTTCTCCCTCCTCCCTTCTCTCTATCTTTCTCCCTCCTCCCTTCTCTCTATCTTTCTCCCTCCTCCCTTCTCTCTATCTTTCTCCCTTTCTCCCTCCTCCCTTTTCTCTCTATCTTTCTCCCTCCAACCCACTACTTTTTCCTCCGCCCAGTCCATTCTTCTCGACACACACAAGCAACTTTCCTTACTATAATAGATCATCAAGGAATGAGTTGGCATTAACGGTATTTTAAAATGTTGTCTTATGAGCGCAATTACTAAAACATTGTAATTTCTCAAATTAGAGTATCACCAAAAATGACGTTCCTGAAGTAGCGAGAAACCGGTTCACGAAGCAGCCAAACGTCAAAATAGTAAACATTTTGAGTTGTTGGTATCGAATACAGAAATAAACAACATGGCTGCAACCCGTAATCTTTAAGTTCAAATTTGAAAAAGTTTACAACTATTGGCATAACCACTCCCAAAAGAGGACTATTTAAAAAGCACAGATAGCAGGGGCAGTTCACAGGGGAAGGCCAATGAAAAACATAGGAGGAAGTGATAGGGATAGACTTAAGAGAAAGAGGGATAAATAAAGATCTGGCCAGAGATAGGTTAGTTTGTAAGTCAATTTCTAAAAATCGTTCAACACATGTAAAACAGACGTTAAACTGAAAATTATTATTATTATTATGATGATGATGAAGCATTTTTTCATGCTCAGATTTGCTGAGAGCATGGAACAAACTGTCTGCATCAGTCGCTGGCTGCCGAGACACTGCATCCTCTAAAACCCTCATGCTTCCCGAAATTCGACTAAACTACACCTGATCCCCCATTCATACACATGTGTATCATAACTTTTCTGCTGTTCATTTTCCTGATAATTGTGCATTGTACTGTACACAATGATTTCATTATATTATTATTATATAACAAGGCGCTTATTTCATAGCGAGGTGATTGTAAAAACAAGTACTATATATATATATATAAATTGTTACTATTTAATATATATATACATATAATATTATAAGGTAATATAATAAACTGTGTATATATATTTTCAGTATTTACTTCAACAGTGCTCAATACGTGAATAGAGCTTATATGAAAATATATCTATGGCAAGTAAGCTACACAGAAAGGTCCATGTTTCCTTCCCACAGGAAACCAGCAGGCTAAATGTGTGGATGTATTGTAAGCGATTGCTTTTATATCTAAGTAGTGTTTAAACTAACCAATCGGATTCATTGACATTATTACTCCATCTCGGGCTATTATTTGCAGGTAAAGGTAAAGGTCGCATAGCCTGGACGCGCACGAGTGTCATTGCCGACATTGCACACTGTGATTTGTTAAGAATCACCGTGTCTAGGGCACAGCATATGGAAGGCAGAGCCCATCCCTCTCCTTCCTTCAGTTTTAGTCATTTACTGCTGGGTGGACAGAGGGAGTTTTCAGACCCGGGTCGTCCAGCCCAAAGACAAGTGCTATAACCACTCGTCCACATTGCATTGGCCAACAGCCAAATCCCTCTCAAAGGCTTAACAGCTCTTTGTTATTGCCTGCAGTAATGAAACATGGATGTTTCTGTGTAGCTTACTTGCTATCGATATATTTTCCTACTATATGTATGTGTGTGTGTTTTGTCTAATAAAGCATAATTATATCTGACAATGACAAATGTTGACAATATTTTGGTGTTTGTTAACAACTCGATGACACATTTTGTTACATTTGTAACTTTATCAGATTATTTTTAAATTTAGTGGAATTGTCGTTTTGATTAGGGATCATTGCATGGCATTCTACATTAAGAGCTTCTTCATCGTGCAAGAGGTTAGGGTTAGGGTTCTTCATCGTGCAAGAGGTTAGGGTTAGGGTTCTTCATCGTGCAAGAGGTTAGGGTTAGGGTTCTTCATCGTGCAAGAGGTTAGGGTTAGGGTTCTTCATTGTGCAAGAGGTTAGGGTTAGGGTTCTTCATCGTGCAAGAGGTTAGGGTTAGGGTTCTTCATCGTGCAAGAGGTTAGGGTTAGGGTTCTTCATCGTGCAAGAGGTTAGGGTTAGGGTTCTACATCGTGCAAGAGGTTAGGGTTAGGGTTCTTCATCGTGCAAGAGGTTAGGGTTAGGGTTCTTCATCGTGCAAGAAGGCGCCGAGAATCAAAAGCTCAGCATTCCACTTTTAGTATCGGTTCGAGTTGACTTCAGTTCAACAGGCTAATCGACTTTAGAAATTCAAATAAATGTTTACTTTAAAAAAAGACGATGTGAGTGGCCAATATCAAAAAAAAAAAAATTGAAATCGAAATAAATTTCCCAACCTTGGGGGGCCATAGCATCCACCAATTTTCGTCCTCTTTCGTATGAAATTTAACATAAAATAATTATTAATCTACAATACATTTTTTTTTTCGAACTGAAAGTATTGGCTGATATGTTTTAAAAGAAACAAGAAGACATTCATTGCTGAAAAAAGTATTCTACCTACCCTACCTATAAATCGTTTGAAGTGTGGCAAAATTAACATTTTCAGAAAGACAGGAAAAAGAGGTAAGACAAGAAAAAACGTGAAGGAGAAAGGAAGAGGAAGAGAAAATAAAAGATAAATCGAGAAAGAGAGGAAGAAAGACTATAAAAATGAGGCAAATGGAGAAAAAAAATAAGGACATAAAGCTTTAGCGATTTGGATATGAAAAAAAAAGAAGCGGTATTCCGTTTTTTTAATTATAAAAAGCAGAATTCCGATAAAAAGAGGAGAACTCACATCCCTAATTTAATAATGACATTAGTAAATTATTGAAACATCGGAACTCAAGAGAGAGAAAGTTAAGCTTCTTAAGTCGGCTTTTGTAGGGCAGATCGCGTAGTCCCTGCACCATTCGAGTAGCCAGTCGTTGAACTTGCTCCAGATGCTGGATATCACGTATAAGATATGGAGCAGATAAACTAATATTATTCCAAGTGTAAGAATGGAGATGATACCATGGATGTGTAGTGTGAGTCTTAAAGAGAGGCTTAGATCTGATGACCTTAGAGGAAGATTAAATCTGAACAGAATAGGAAGATGTGTGCAGAACAGGAGACTTCAATGGGATGGCCATGTTGACAGAATGGATAGGAGTTCTGGGGTTAGTCGATGCAGAACAGTTAAGATAGCAGAGTCAGTTGACAAAGGGAGACCAAGGAAAACATGAAAGGAAGTGATAAGGATGGACTTGAGAGAAAGAGGGATAAATAAAGACCTGGTCGGAGATAGGTTAGTTTATAAGTCAATTTCTAAAAGCTGTTCAATACATGTAAAACGGACGTTAAACTGAATATGGTGATGAAAAACAAATATTTGTTCGAATTTCTGAAACCGACGGCAGCAATAAATCATCGTAAAATAAAAACAAAACTAAACAGTGGAAAGATGAGTTTTTGAAAATCGCCTCGTCATTCATTTGCACGATTAGTTGATCTTTAATATAGAATGGCGTAGAGCACTGTCAGAGATATTGCACGAATTATGCTGTTAGCAATTGTCTAAAAGTGAATTGATAAACACGGGCAACAAAATGCATAGAATCAGCAGTAATGATCGAATATAGCGCAATTGAATAACAACTTTGAACATTAATCCACTGAAATTGAACAGAATACAATGATTGAAAATAATCATAGACATTAAACGAAGAATAAAATGTCTTCGACAACAAAAATTCCTTTTCCCCAGTAAATTAAAAAATAATCTTATCAAACTGCAAGCGGAACAAAATGCATAATTCAATTTTTTTAAATATAAAAACCTTCTTTCTTTTTGTTAATCATTTTTATTCACACACACACATTATATATATATATATATATATATATATATATATATATATATATATATATATTAGTAATCTAGGTAAAGTTTGTATCCACAGGGTAAAACAAAATCCAAAGAATCTTCATTGTGTTTATATAATAGTGCTCAATAATAAATAGAGCTGTTTACTGGTAATGAAGGTTTTTATTTATACAAACATGTTTTGCAAATGTGTAGCCAAATTATGTTTCAGTCACAGCTGTAAAAAAACATACTTTTTCAAGCCAGTACGTCCTTGCTTTATGCTTTTTTTTGGAAGCTTTTTGCAAATGTGTAGGCAAATTATGTTTGTATAAGTTAAAATCTTTATTACCAGTATATATATATATATATATATATTAGAGAAGTTTTGAATTTCTTTTTGTCTATGTTGTAAATAAATCACGGTTTACAGTGCTCAACGGTGCTGGAGCTGATAGAAATTCTGGTGAAGTTCTGTTCATAGAAATTGGTAAATCAATCCTGTGAATCCTTTATGTGTTTTTATAATGGTGCTCAATGACAATTAGAACTATATATTTAATAAATAAATATATAGTTCTACTTGTCATTGAGCACTAAAGATTGATTAAGCAACTCTTATAGATAAAAATTCACCATAATTATTATATATATATATATATATATATATATATATATATATATATATATATATATAAGTATTAAACTCAAAGTTATATCATTCCATGATTTAATGACAATTTTGAAACAAAATAATTTTGACACATATTTTGAGAAGAGTCAAAAGCATTCACAGGTAATCTAGGCTGTCATAAATAACATGTGATTGTCTGCGACCTCTCTAGAAACATATGTAAAGGTTTTTGTTCTGAAATTGTCATTAAATCATGGAATGATATAACCTTGAATTTCATACTTTATTAAAAGCGCTTTTGGAAATCGATTCCTTGTCGAATCGATTTGAATTAGATAAATTTACTTATATATTAACAGGTAGTAACATATAAGTAAACACTTGAATATATTTCCGACAGTATGTTATGTATAACGCTATTTCTTGGTGGGCACTCGTGTTTGTGCACGTAGTACAATTATTAAATGAAATGCTTACTTTACCTATGGGGCTGTGAAGATAGAGAATGCACAAAAAAGGGAAAAAAAAGAAAAAAAGAACCAGGATTGAAACATGCCCTATAAAATTAGAATATCTGATATTCCATTTTATACGTTTTTATAGGCACACATCTCCAACATATGTGTCGCCATATTGAATGTATATGCTTTCTTGAGAACACACAGGGGTCGGAAATAAACAGGAAAGTAACAATGATGAAACAACAGTAATAATAAAAAAACAGTTGAATTTATACATACACATATATATATATATATATATATATTTATATATATATATATATATACATACATACATACATACATTTTTTTCTCACATAGAATATTTGTCAAAGACAAACGTAAGAAAGATTTATGAGACATGAAAGGGGGTGCACATTAACAGACATAATTACTCATAATAATTCTTTGTAAATGTCTAGAATACAATCGAAATAAACATGTATTGCCACGGTAAACACGTTTGAGAATATCTGGAAACTATTTTGCCCAAGAATGCTACAACCAGTGCCACGTTGAAATGGCTAGCTGTCTGTAGAGTCCCGTCAGAAATGAGATCTGATTACATGGCGTCAGCAGCGTTAAAACCATGTAAAAACTGGCCTCAGAGCCCAACCAAGAAAGAGACTAAGTCTCGATTTCAAATCTCGCACCATGCATGGTGCAAGTCCTTTCCATACCTCAAAGTTGAACAGTCATTCCGGTTGCCAGTATAAATCAGAGGAGATATCTTAAGTATAGTTTAAGAGGCATATCTCTGAATATATTCGTACGCATAAGTTTGAATCCTATTCAGATCTCATTTTTCTCTTTGTGCATTTCCGATGTTCCCAACTCCGTAGATAATTAATCATTCCATTTAATAATGGTGCTATCTATGCAAACACAACTGTCCACCAATAGACAAGGTAGACACAAGGTCAGACGAGGTTTTGAAAAGCCAGCGCACTGAGAGAAGTGCACTCTGCCCTTCGAAAAATGCCTAAACAGCCCTGTCAGTATTTCCTGGTAAGGGGCGCCTCAGGCGATTAGCAATAAACTAAACCCTTCCCAAAGAGAGAAGGTAAAGCCTGGGAGGGTGGACCTTCTAGAACTGAACAGAACCATACCTCAGCCAGACAGCAACGAAGCCACTATCGGACTGATTGTTGAGGACGTATCCTTGACTGGTATGAACAAACAACACTTACTCAAGCTGTACAGTAGGCAGAGATTGAAACTGCAATATTGAAATTTAAATTTCTTCTTCTTCAAAAAATAAAATGAAAAAATCTAAGTAGTAAGAAAGTTTGCACAAAAGTAGCATTTTATATATTAACTGATCAAGGACCTTTCAAAACTGCGGAGAGACAGCTCTCAGCATCTCCAATTTATATATCACAGGTCAGCTTAGGATGATTATTAGACAGTGGATGGGATCAGTGGTTAGAAAATAAGAGAAGGGAGTGTGAGACAAGGGAGGAAACTCTTCAGGTATTAAACAAATACCTTTTTTTAAAGGAGTTTTAAACAATATTAAGTCTTGTGATCGGTTAGGGAGTAGGAGTAGGAGGTTTAAAAAAAGAAAAATACACTAAGTATTAATATCACAAAAAACAAAAATATTTCTACTTATATATATACATATTTTTAAATATCTGTCTACATTTTTAAGTGTATGAGGTATATCCAAATTTAGAAAGAATAAGACGAAAGAAGTTTTCAAAATGCCCCTCCCCTCCGACCTTGTTGAAGGGTTTCGGAAGTAGGTATTCACTGTATACCTGTATTCACCTCAGATCACAAAAGTCTTAAAATTAAAATAAACATTGATCAGTTACGTGAATGTTCACAAAATCATGAAATAAACATGCATTCAACATATAAAATTGTTGTATATTTTTATAGGACAGGACTAATGAAATTAGGACATTTTAGTATGTCATCAGAAAATCAAAATATTAATTCAAATCCACCATCTATAAATTGGTCTTCAACACATATTTGTGTAATTTATTACTGAAACATTGTAATCTTTTGGGTTTACGTCTATATCTATATGTTCCAAACATGGTTTCTACTGAAATGCTGACATGTCATATGTATGCCGAATAAAAATGAAGCAGCCTACATTCCTAAGTCAATATGAAAAAGTGCTAAGAAAAAAAATAAGGAAATTTGATATTCTAATTTTTCAAGATTAGCAACATGTGGGTAGAGATTTTAAATGTATTCTGTGAGCACATTGGATATTGCTAAGAATACTCATGTATAGTGTTGGCTATGTACACATGTAGAAAATAAAAGACGGTAAAAAGCCTGTGGTGGACGAAGACATTTCATTTATTAATAGGTTGCCTACAACAAATTATAAAGACAGTAACATGTATGTAGGCATAATTGAATACATTGTTCCCAGACAATAAAATGCACAAATTATTCATAAGATGTAAAGAATGCATGTGTTAAACATTTTTCTCATGGCATTTTTTCTGTTACGGTCTGCAGTTGGGCATGTCGCCTGTCTATAGAACATCTAGGCAGCAACTGAGGAAGAATTCTTGTCGACCACATGTTAGTACTAGAGTTGCCACGAGATCTTGCTTTTGAACCTAACTTTTGTTACAAGGAGAATCTAAGCCCTATTTATCAAGAGGCATAACCCTTAAAATAATTTATCCTCAAACGGGGTTAACTCTGGTCCCTAGAGTGCTATCTCTTTAACCAAAGCAAACGGTATACATGTATGGATATTGTATCTGAAACTAGATCTTATCCATATTGTCCCATTTAAGAATTAATTCTGTTAAGTTTTGTATCTTTAAAAAGTAGTGGGTCAAGAAAAATGACAAGAGAAAATTATATACATACCTACAAGCACATTCAAAAAGCCCTAACCCTAACATTCAAAAAGCATGTTTATAAATCTTCAAAAACTACTTTACTTCAAGAATTTTTTTTCTTTTTAGAGAAAAATAAATTTTAATAAAATTATTCATTACTGGCAAAATGAAACCCCAATAACCACATGTATCGTTTGCAAGCATTTATTTATGCAAATCAGACTTTTTAGAGTTAAGGATGACCCAAAATAACCTATAACTGTTCTCCATCTCTTCTGGAAACAAGCCAAGTCTAATAATACAAAAACAAAAGTGACAATAGGGGCACAGCCATAGAATATAAATATATAGATTTAAATAAGTGATGCTGAAACAGGTTTCTGTAAATGTGCTAGATAAAAAAGAAAACCAAAAGAATTGAGTGTCGAGACAAAGCCATCAGAAAAAAGAACAAAGAGAACAACAATGCAAAAAGAAACAAGTGAAAAAGAATAGGATAGGATACAGAGACAAGGATACACTATTGCTACTGCTGTATTAGTATTATTAGACTGGGCTAGTTTTCAAGAGAGATGGAGAAACGTACAACAAAATAGAAGAGCAATATTTTTCTTTCGCAGATTTTTATAATTATTTCTTGTTTTTTTTCTTTTAATGGTCAAACTTCATTTTGATGTATGTGGTTATTTTAAGAAAATACAAAAACAAAACAAAAGAACAAGCAAAGCATGTGTGGTCCCCCGACGATAATCAATACTTGAATACTATAAATAAACATTGATCACAACTTTTGATTGATTTTAAGCAAATAGTAATGAATGGATTTTTAGATATTTTCAAAAAATTGCTATTTTTTTCTTACCATTTGGGAATCATTTTCAGCACCACCCTTGGGGGTGGAGTGGGGTGGGGTGGGGGTGGAGGGATAACCAGAGTTTTTTTCATTTTTTATTTCTTATGTTCACCAGTACTTGATTATGTAAATAAGTATTAATCACAATGTCAGAATATATGTTATTTTAATTCACAGCTCATGTATTAAACATATATTCTACACGTATCCATCACTAAAACGAAAGGCTGAGACTAAAAATAAGGTTAACACATTTATTACAGTTGACAATTATGAAATACAAGAAACGTACATTATACAGAAGAATAAAATATATTTAGTTCTTACTCTACCTTTAAGATAGGAACATTGATTACGGTGGGTTGGAGGGGGCATAGATTCTTCATTTTGTGGGAGCCACACAAGAGAAGTCCGACAGCGGTGAATTCTTAATACTCTGGTACCTTTCGAACACAATCAAGGTGAAACAATCAACGGTGCTCAGAATCAGTTTCTCTACACTAACTTTTTGAGATAAATAAAAATGAATGATTGTGTAGCAGTCACATATTCTAATTGTATTATGTACTAGTTTCATTTGATGTAAATGGACAGGTGTATCACTGGAGTAATTCTCCCCTCTTTACAGTATTCACGCGATTTCGTTCCCCTGGCTGGAGTTGGAGCAAGTACACCGTGCAGAATATATATATATAATATTATAATAGAGAACAATTAAACCCCTATTATAATTGTAATTTTAGATATGCCAATTTAAGGAGACTTTTTCAGTCCTTTTCAGAAGCAAAGCAGAGTTTCCCAGGGAAGGAGGGGCGTCACCAATACTTGGTTCATTAATCCTAACTTTTTACTTAATTTTAAACAAAAAGTTCAAGAGCATTCTAGATATTTGTGAATATTGCCATTTGGGGTTATTTTAGCCTCCCATCCCCCCCCCCCCCCCCGACAGAGGGAAGGGAGGGGGGCAAGCCAGAGCCCATAAAACAAATATGGCTTAATCAGTTTTCTACACTTAAGGTGATATAACTTCATACAAAATTGTGAAAAAATAATGAACCAATTGGTAGGATTAAAAGACAAAAAAAAAACAGTTTAACGTTAGGAACTGATAATCTTAAATAAAGGAGAAAGTGTATGTATCAACCATATGTTCATTCATATGTTTATGTCTGCCAACACTCAGAGTAGGTAACATTTTCCGATTGCCTTTTTTGCACGGTTCATCTGAGGGAGTACGACCCGGAGAAGAAAAGTAAAGGGACATACAAAAAAGCTTACTTTTCTTTATGCAAATTAATCGTACATTTTGGGAGGTGGTGGTGCAGTCGTGCAGTGGATACTGGTGCAGATTGTCAGCTCGACGTACCGCGTTCTCTCGGATCTACTGTAGCACTATTACTGGAGGATGTTGGCAACCTTTACGTGGTCCCTCCTGTGAGTACCTGCTTTCTAAAAAAAGAATCGGTGGAAACTAATGCCAACAGCTGAATCAAACAGGTCAAAAAATTGATTCATACAAAAATGTTGGTTATCATAATTGTTTTTTGGTAAAGCGGTTAATATTTGGTTTAGTGAAGCTATATATAAAGAAATACAGATAAGGGGTTGGAGAAGGGGTCATTTAAAAAAATGATTTTAATTAAAGCCTCTCACTCAATGTAGACAGGGACTTTCAGCTCGTTCTTAAGAAAGTTATCAGAATATAAAAGCAGTTTTAACTGTAGACGTATCTTTATGTCATCATCTTAGAAAGAAAAAGATATTCAAGTATTAAGTTTTTCCTCTTTTATCGTCTGATAGGTTCTATTTAAAAAACTTATACATATATATATAGATATATATATATATATATATAAATTATACATCTGATGAGACCGATCTAGGTCGAAATAAATTATAATGTGAACAACCCGAATGTGTGTCTAGTTTTTTTCCCCA
The DNA here is from genome assembly GCA_963556195.1 of Sepiola atlantica. Lineage (NCBI taxonomy): Eukaryota > Metazoa > Mollusca > Cephalopoda > Sepiida > Sepiolidae > Sepiola > Sepiola atlantica. Next base: position 64,579,549 of record OY744532.1, on the reverse strand, counting down.
TTAAAATTTATTCATGCTCTGTTTAAATGTACATTGAGCTCTCTTACTCGGATTCCCATCGAAATCATTCGAACCTGCACACTAATATATATATATATATATATATATATATATATATATATGTCACAGGTCTTCCTAGGTAAGTATAAAGCAATTTATTAATTTTAATTTCAAGATTTCTCCTTTGTTTTCTTTTCTTTTAATGACAAATAACCACTTTGATTTGCGAAGTTATTTAAAAGTAGAAAAAAAGTGACCAGGATTTGAAATAAGTTATTGTGTGTAGAGAAACCTTTAAGGAATCATCTATAAAGAAAGAGAAAGGGTTGGGGATGTAGAGAGACCTTTCAGGCATCATCTTTAAAGAAAGAGAAGGGGGGAGGATGTAGAGAGACCTTTCAGGCATCATCTTTAAAGAAAGAGAAGGGAGGAGGGTTTAGAGCAGTGGTTCTTAACCTGTGGGGAATTTTGTCAAAGTGAGCGCCCTCAACACTCGACTATTTCGACGGTTGTGCCAGAATATGGAATCCGACTACAAAGGACTGCTGTTCCACACTGCCGTTCGCTGGTTAACGAATCTTTTCGTATGTATTTATTTCCATGTGATAACTGTGGTGGGAATGGAGAGCTGGCTCTCACTAAATAGTGGGGAATTGGAGAAAAAAGGTTAAGAACCACTGGTTTAGAGAGACCTTTAAGGCATCATCTTTAAAGAAAAAGAAGGGAGGGGGTGTATAGAGACCTTTAGGCATCATCTATAAAGAAAACTGAAGGTAGGAGGGTGTAGAGAGACCTTTAAGGCATCATCTTTAAAGAAAGAGAAGGGAGGAGGATGCAGAGAGACCTTGAAAGCATCATCTTTAAAGAAAGAGAAGGGAGGAGGGTGTAGAGAGACCTTTAAGGCATCATCTTTAAAGAAAGAGAAGGGATGGGGATGTAGACAAACCTTTCAGGCATCATCTTTAAAGAAAGAGAAGGGAGGAGGGTGTAGAGAGACCTTTAAGGCATCATCTATAAAGAAAACTGAAGGTAGGAGGGTGTAGAGAGACCTTTAAGGCATCATCTTTAAAGAAAAAGAAAAGAGGGGTGTATAGAGACCTTTAAGGCATCATCTTTAAAGAAAAAGAAAGGAGGAGGGCGTAGAGAAACCTTTAAGGCATCATCTTTAAAGAAAGAGAAAGGAGGAGGGTGTAGAGAGACCTTTCAGGCATCATTTTTAAAGAAAGAGAAGGGAGGAGGATGCAGAGAGACCTTGAAAGCATCATCTTTAAAGAAAGAGAAGGGTGTAGAGAGACCTTTAAGGCATCATCTTTAAAGAAAGAGAAAGGAGGAGGATGTAGAGAAACCTTTAAGGCATCATCTTTAAAGAAAAAGAAGGGAGGAGGGTGTAGAGAAACCTTTAAGGCATCATCTTTTTTAAAAAAAGAAGGGAGGAAAGTGCCAACGTGATTACAAGTAGTTTTCCTCTCCTGTCTTTTTATCTGAGGTGTTTGTTTGTTTGTGTTTTTTGATAATTTTTCAACACAGAGGAAGCTACGAAACAACTTATAAATGTCGTCTTTGATTTCTTCATTGCTTGTACTGAGACGTTTTTGTTTGTGTTGCATCTGGGCTTTCCTGGCTGGTGTCTTGCTGGCATCTGGAGTAGAATAAAAGACACAAAGAAAAAAAAGAGGAGAAAATAGTCAGAACTTAAGAATTTGCTACCAAATATTTCAGGCTGAAACATAAAAAGTATACATACACGCATGCATATATATATATATATACACACACACACACACTGGTAATAAAGATTTTTTATTTATACCGACATAATTTGGCTACACATTTGCAAAACATGTTTCAGTCAGAGTTATAAAAAGTTAGACTTCTTGAAACCAGAACATCTTTACTTTATGCTTTAATTTAGTGTAATATATATAGTAGTATGAAAAATATCTATGGCAAGTAAGCTACACAGAGGCGTCTATGTTTCATTCAAGCAGGAAATCATCAGGCTAAATGCACAGAATTTTTGTTGTTTTGTTAGTTGTTATATCTAAGTAGTGTTTACTCTAGCTAACTAACCAATCTTATACTACTACTAAGCTCTACTAATGAATATATCTATTTACTACTGTTGAAATAAATACTGAAAATATATACACCATATATTATATCACCATATAACATTGTGTATATACATGAAATGATAATTATATATATATATATATATATATACACACACACACATACATATGAAAGAAGTAAATTAACACCCTCATTATTATTAATAATGACGACTGTTGTCAGATGGTCCTGATGGGCCTTGGCAGGATAATATTGATTATTTTCCCTCGCTGATGAATTGGACAATCACTCGATTCACAGTGGAAAGTAATATTGTGAAGTTTGCAGCTATTTGACCCCGATTCATATTAACCTATAGTATTCCTCCTCTGAAACTAAGAATTTTAATGTTGTTTTGGGGTCCGTGTCCTACTTAAATGGTGATATATGTGATAGATATATTTATATTTGAAACACGAAAAAGCCAATCAGTGTAAACAATCTGTTTTAAACTTTTACTGCTGCTTTGTATAGCTCTAAGTGCTGGCCGCCGGCAAGGAAGCAGAAACTTTAAATAGATATGAATTATTTGTGTGGAGTGTCTATTTACTTCGTTCATGTCATATATATCTAAATGCAAATTTTTTTTTTTCATTTATCACTCCTATATTACCATCAAAACGGGTTACTGTTATTTAAATTAATAATACAACATAATATTTAGAAATACTGTATTAAACGAAAGAACCAAAGACAGCTTTTGAATGCCTAATTTGCATATCTACTTTTTATAAACAGTTTATAATAAATTAATGTTTGGTGTTATTCATTTGTAATTTTATTGTCCTATTTTCTTATTTACAGTAATTAATTAAAGTAATTTAACAACAAAAAAAAAAGGATAAATTATGAAAAACTTAAAATATGTTCATTAAGTTTCAAGGGGGGTAATTTAAATGAAACTAATATATCTGAGCTAGCTAGAAAAGAAAGATATATCGACGAAGTATCAGAGTTCATAGAGAGGGAGGAGGTGACTACTCTCTCTCTCTCACACATTCCCTCTCCTTTTTCCTCCCTCTCACTCCCCACCCTCTCTCTAACGATGCCAGATTTTCATTTTTATTGTTTTTAAACACGCACCATCGCCCAGGTGAATTGATCTCTTATTTCATTTCTTTACGGTCTTATTTAAAAAACATAAATAAATTTTTATCGAAATTCACAAAATGTTAATGTTTATCTATTTATATGAATAAATGCGAAAGTTTTTGTTTCGTGTTTACAGGAAACTTATGAATGAAATATTAATTACTTAAAATGTCGGTTTTAAGCAGCAAATTTTGTGAAGCGATAGCGAGCTAGCAAAGCTAATACACATATATATATATATATATATATATATATATATATATATATACGTAACAAAAGAAAAAAAAATCACCACATGACAAGCTACTGAAAAAAGGACTAAAGAGTTCGAATTTTGTATGACAAAACATATCTAAAGGAAGGCTTGTTGTCTAAATATACTTTGACTTAAAATATAAAAAAAATAAACATATGGAAAAGTTATTTTGGAATATTTTATATGTGGTGTTTTGTTTTTTTTTGTTACATATATATATATATATATATATATATATATATTAGCTTTGCCAGCTACTGATTTTTTTTTTCTCACTGATAAAAATTTTCGACTTATTTCATCAGTAAGACAAATTATGGAAAGCTAATGAAAAAAAGAGCACAGAGTTTCTTGTCGGTCTTATACAAAGAAACATACATTTTTTTTTGTATATGCGTGTGTTTATATGTAAGGGTCTCTCCCTCCTTGACAAGGTCCCTCACTGTCAACCAAGCTCCAGCCCCTGTCCCATCGCCGCAATGTAGCATACTTGTGCTTGTTTTACAAATACTTCCATGGATTATGCTCCGATGAACTGGCTGCTCTGCTGCCCCCTCGACGTAAATTCACTAGACCACTCGACAATCAGCTAAATCCCATCCATTCACTGTGGAGGTCCCCAGATGCCGGAGAGCTTTCTACTCCAATAGCTTCTTTCCTCATGCTAATGGCCTCTGGAACTCCCTCCCTGCTCCCTGTTTCCCCGACGGTACTGACATGTAGAAATTTAAAACTAATGTAAACAGACATCTCGCTGCGCAGCTCCCAATTTAGGTTGACTCTCTCCCCCCCAACCTTCTCCCTTTTTCTCAGTAGCCTCTTACGTCTACAGTGACGGCCTGCCTTGTTTGGGATGAACTATGTTTTAAAAAAATGCACTTTCAACACCAATTAATCCCCTTAGCATTATATTTCCTTTACAAAATTTTATTTTTAACCAAAATAATTCTATTTACAAATCCCATTTCGAACTTTCAAGCAGGTAACTCATTTCACATTAAACTTTCAAGCAGGTAACTCATTTCACATTGAACTTTCAAGCAGGTAACTCATTTCACATTAAACTTTCAAGCAGGTAACTCATTTCACATTGAACTTTCAAGCAGGTAACTCATTTCACATTGAACTTTCAAGCAGGTAACTCATTTCACATTAAACTTTCAAGCAGGTAACTCATTTCACATTGAACTTTCAAGCAGGTAACTCATTTCACATTAAACTTTCAAGCAGGTAACTCATTTCACATTGAACTTTCAAGCAGGTAACTCATTTCACATTAAACTTTCAAGCTGGTAACTCATTTCACATTAAACTTTCAAGCTGGTAACTCATTTCACATTAAACTTTCAAGCTGGTAACTCATTTCACATTACACTTTCAAGCTGGTAACTCATTTCACATTAAACTTTCAAGCTGGTAACTCATTTCACATTAAACTTTCAAGCTGGTAACTCATTTCACATTACACTTTCAAGCTGGTAACTCATTTCACATTAAACTTTCAAGCTGGTAACTCATTTCACATTAAACTTTCAGAGCACAATGAATCTACTAAAGACTGAACACAGGTTTTTCAAAATAATGTTTTAGCAGAGAATTTGGTGTTTAATTTATATAGTACTAAAAGAATACCTGTCCCAGGATGGTTAAATTCCCCGAACAGAATAGTTTTGCACCACTTTTATATCCCCTTATGAAGATTAAAACCAAGATGTAATGCTTCTACACATTATGTCTAGAATCCTTATTTTAATTTTGATTAAAATCCATTACATGATTTTGATTCTAGAAAATGTTTAAAATTTAAGACTTAAGCCTAAGGGATCTTAAGACATTGAAATTCAAGGAATCTTGCTTAATTGGTGTCTAACGACTACGGGTCACATTCAATGCAAATCTGAAATATTTTAATTATTCAAATGGGAGGTTGTACCCATATTATACCCCATAAAAACCCTTTAAAATGTTCCAAAGAAACTGAAATTTAGGGAATATTTATTAATTGATGTCTAATACCTATTGTTAACATTTTACAAAAGTCGGAGGTATTTCAATTTTCACAACGAGCTCCCACCCTCTTTTTACCCCCTTTGCATTAAACTAAATAAAACTAAATATAGCCCACATTATTACCCCTTATGTCTATCAGCTGTGTTCCAAAATTCATAACGATCGGTTAATTAATACATATAAATATATAAACATATACACATACATAATTATAAATAGAGAAAATGAAATATTTTTTTATGTTAAGCTAATATTTGCTAGTATTCATCTGAGGATTTGGGTTCGCAGGACGGCGTTCGTACGTACACAGTAACGCAAAGTCATGGAGTCAGTGATGAGTATGCACTCAAATATCACCTCAAGCTGCTGTGGCTGAAAGCAGACATGACGTCACATGGCTCAAAGAGAGAGGGAGCGAGAGAGGTGAGTCAGTTCGTTGGGAGGCTTTGGAGCAAACAGTACTTGTAGAGTATGATTTAAGAATTGATTTTAACTAAGGGGCCAAGGGCCCCAGAGATCCATAGCCTTAAATGCCTTTCGCCGCTAGCAGAAGAGAAGGAGACAGCGACAGTGACGTCAACACCTTAATAAATAGTCTTTCTTCAAATTCAGAATATTCTCTTTTCTTTGGTTGTTGAAACTAGACATTCTCACCCAAATATCATATTCCTACTTAAAAGATCCACAAATGGTTTCAATAAAATTTTATTTACAAAAACAAATATACATGAGTCATGATGGGAAGTAGGACAATTTACAAACACCTAAAAAAAAAAAAAAAAATAAAGAACCAAACAAAATGATAATTGGGAAGGTTATTAAGGTCATCCAAACCCTTTGCTAAGTGTTAGACCGACCACTGTTTTCCAGGTAATCCAAAAACAAGCAGGTCAGTTTCTAAATGGGAGTGGGAGCTAAGAGGGACATAAAAAATAAAAAGATCGGGATGGAATATGGAAATAGATGGTGTTTTCCAAGATAGAAACATTTCAGGGGTAAGCCAGGGACAAAAAAACATAAGTGGGAGTGGGCATCTTTGGAGGATCTCTAGTACCAAAAAAAACAGGGTCAGGACTCGTTCACTCCACTAGCTAAGAGTCCAAGTTTCAGGGATGAGTTCAACAGAACCCAGAACCGCACGCAACCTTTTACTGACTCCTCATCAGATGCATAAACTAGTATCATGCATCCACCTCCGATTGAAATCCATGCTATGTAATCTTTTTCAATCGCATCTGATCTTCACTTTAAGCTGATGTTTAAAGTAAACAAACAGATTCCGATCGGAAACAGATTCAAACCCATGAACCTTATCAAGACGTGTAACCCACGTCACTAGTCTCACTACGGCTAGGATAGCTAGAAAAGACATTGTTTTCTCCCTAGACAACGGGGTGGCTATGTTGACGACAAATGCTACATCCAGGACCATCGGCTGTTCGGCCCTGATGCGAGCCATTACCTCTCTAACATATTCCAAGAGTCGCAGAAGTTTGCTGCAAGTGAGGTGTGCTCGGCCGTTTTTTCTTACTAGTCCACGCAGGGCGGGCAGAAGAGATCGTTCCTTAAGCCATTTCTGATTAGTTGGTCATAATGGGCAGTGCGTTCCAAACCAGTCACCATGTCAGAGAATACTCAGAGTTGTTGAGATAACTCGGCCTGGCACCCAACTCCACTGAGAGCGGATCTCTTCCAATCATCCCAGCCACTCCACAAGCAGATCTGAAGTGTTACCAACCACTAACTCCCTATATAGCCGTTTCCTAGGCCTTTAAGTGCGGCCCAGCATTCAGCGAAGAACTGTGTATCCCCCTTCAGTCTACAATGGCCTTCAACCAAGGGGTCAGGTATGAGTTTTGGAAAGGCTCTCTCAACCACGGAGTATCTATCAAGGAGTGACCCAGAAAAACCAATGTTTCGGCATATCTGTGACTTGGCAAATCGCTCGAATGTTGAGTAAAGACCATTTCTGCGAACATATAGCTTTCCTCTCTTCCAAAGAAGTGAGAAGAGCAAACGGGTGAAAACGTTTAAGCAGTCCACAGGCAGGAGTAATACAACCAGTTGGTAAAGGATGACAGGAAAGACGTAAGTGGCGCACACCGCAGCTCTACCCTTTAAGGAAAGTTTCCTACAAATCCAAGTCCCAACAGACGATTCGACCTTTAACTGTATTTCCGATCAAGTTTTATCTAACTGGAGAGCTAGTTCAAACCAAATACCAAGGATCTGAACTGGGCCATCGGATCAGCTGAAAATATATGGAAGTACGACCTCTCTGCTCCAGGCACCCAACTGCACATCACTGGACTTGCTACGGTTGACCACGGCCTCTGTAACTTCTTCATACCGAGCAAGCACCTTAATCACCATTACAATATCAGTATGGCTCGACACATAAACGGTTATATCATTGGCGAACGCGGAAATCCTGACTCACGCTCTGCCAGGAAGAGCAATTCCACGCAGAACTGATCTTGCCACCCTGTCTCTTAATTTGCTAAGCATGGGCTCCAACATCAAGGCATAAAGCAGGAGCAACAGCGAACAACCCTGACATACAGATCGAGAAACAATGAACGACTTCGAAAGCCTACCATTTACTTACCATCGGCAGGCGATACAGAATGAATGCCCACTTGCGGAAGTCCGGATTAAAACTGACGGCCTCTAAAACAGATTCCAGGAAATCATGGTCGACCCTATCAAAAGCCTTGGACTGATCTAAATTGATCAGCGGGGCTTTAGTGTCGTCTTCTATTCCCTCTATGATCGTGCGAATCAGAAGCAAATTGTTTTGAATTGACCTCCCCTTCACAGCATAATTCTGTTTCGGTTCGACCAAATTACCAACAACAACCTGCAATTGATTGGCAAAAACTCTGCTAAATACAGAGTTAAAGATTTGAGCAAGAGTTATGGGTCTATAATCATCTAGATTCTCTCCACCATGCCGGTCCTTTTTCATCAGCAATGTGATCAGTCTGTTGGTAACCTGTCCAGGGATAAATCCATGAACAAACCAATACTTCCTCCCCTCCCTCAGCCTATCCTCTAAACGCTTTTCTACTCTAGCCCTATCTAGAGCAAGGCGCTGGCTGTATTATTCAGAAGAGCGTCTAATTTTAGCCTTAGTACTAACCTACCACTTACTCCAAACTACCGGCCCCACTAGAGCCGGCTGAAGAAGTAATATTAACTTTTCCCAGAAGTCGCGTATCTCCAGTAAGGAGATATTCAACTTCCAAATTCCAATTTTAATTCTGATCTGACTAGCCAATTTTTATTTGTTATTGTTGTACCATGTTATTTGGAATAGACTAACATATTTCGCTAGAATTTATTTAAAAATTATTTAATCCAGTTCGGCAATATGTAGACATTCTTAAATAATCACCATAACAGAAAAATCAGCTCTTATTATTTTCATAAGAGTTCCTTACTTGCTTTTATTTTTCATTACAGGTGTTTATAGAACATAGAAATATTTGCAAAACAAATTTGAATGTAATAGAATGTAGTTTTCCTTTTTGAAAAAAAATTCAGCAGAACAATTACTGATTGTCTGGACCATTATCCAACACGAACAAGGGAAATAGATCATTTCTATAACATGTACAAAATTCAAATTTCCTGAAGTCATAATACCATTACAGTAAATATCTGCTTAAAAAGATAGTTGGAGCCCTGACAAACTTTTCCAAAATGTTTGCATTATCCAAGGAAATACAGTCTGGCTAGCAGTCTAATTTTACATGGAAAATCTTTCGGGAGGCTATCGAATAATTGGAAAGCGAAACTATTTATGCTCATACTTATTCACAATCACAGGGAGCAGTCGAGAGGTTTCACTCAACCTTGAAAACTATGATTCGAACATACTGCATGGAAAATCGAAAGGAAGAGGATGAGGAGCTATCATTCGTTATGTCTGGAGCGAGAGAATCAACCCAAGAATCTCTGAAAAATGGTCTCTATTTACTTGCCTCCCCACAAGGCTAGAGTTAAACACAAGGTCAGTTTTTAATATGGGGAAAATTTAGTTCTCAAAAAAACGAGGCACTCTGGATTGGGACAAAAATAAAAATTGTCTCAGGATTTATCCTTCACTGACCGAGGACAGAAAAGATGAAGTGTAGTTTCAGAACAGATACTACACTTTGAATTATTTATTTGCACAAAATATAAAAATTTACATCTAATACAAATTAGTCACAACGCCATCAAAAGTGTGGGGGTTTTGGTCATCCTTGGTGGATAATTATAAAAATGTCTATCTACTCTTACCTAACCACCACAATACCACATTTACTCCTACGTAAGATATACCCAAATTTGTTGAAAATTTTATTTTTCATACTACACTTTGATCCCAGAATTCATGAACATCTAAGTGTCAGAAGATCCTTAAAAATGATAAAAAGAAAGTGGGGACAGCTTCAAGACGTGTTTAAATTCAAGAATTGGATACCTGAAACAAACTTATTAGTAAGAAAATACAATCAAGCAGAAATTGGAAGTAGTGGACAAAGTGCTTGTTCTATTGCCAATGAATGCCCACCTCATGAAAGCAAAATTCCAAGGCTCATAAAAATCACTAGGAAGGTCACCAACTTGAATTACATCATTGTTATGCTGGTAACGTTCTTAAAAAAAAAGAAGAAAAAAGAAAAAAAAAAAAGAAAAAAAAAGATGCGCAGTTGTCACATAAATATACTAAAATTGTATCTACGAAGATGCAGTAGTGATAGCAGTCTGTAAGTTGAAGGATAACATCTGGTACTGGCTAGGCTAAACGTTGCTTAACCTCGGTGATCTAACGAGAACCAGTGTGTCAAAGTGATAATGCCGTATATTATATAAAATTATCTCGCTTGGAAATAATTTGCCTCCTGAGTAGAGGGCCTGTAGGTCATCAGATGCTCCCTCTTCCCCAAGTCATGTGACTATTCGAGAAAACAAATCTTCTTAGTCACCGGGACTGATGTACCACTATGCTCTCTTTTGGGAAGCCAATACCACGTGTAGCAAATTGTTCAATGCTTTTTACTCCTTGTATCTGTAACATTAAGCAAGTTTCATTTACTGTTGGGACATTTGTTTTATTTATAATGCCTTTCCAACACATATACATATATATATATATATATTCCATGAAAAATGCCAGTATACTGAAATCATATGCCCTTAATAGGGTTAAGATGAAAATTCATATACACTAAATGTACAAAAGCAAGGAAATTCCCAAATTTTTACACTTTTACTGTCATGAAGGGTATGCGAGCACAACAGGGCTATGTATTTTACTGGTATAAATTTTTTCTTAGCGCACCTCACACACTTCATCCACTCATGCATAGATTTATACTGTAGTGATGTGATAATGAAATGGTTTGGTTGATATGTAGTCATACCCTTAATGACAATAAAAGTGTAAACATTTGGGAATTTCCTTGCTTTTGTACATTTAGTGTATATGAATTTTCATCTTAACCCTATTAAGGGCATATGATTTCAGTATACTGGCATTTTTCATGGCATGTCACTACTTTTGTAAAGGCTATGCCTCAATACAATGGTCATTTTTAAGTTTTTAAAAAATTTTTCTGGAAAACTAAGGTATATGGTAAACTGAAATTAAAATGCCATCAACTAGACCTTAGAACCTCTATCTCTGCCAAAAATCAGTTGAATCCATCAAATAGTTGATGAGATACAGGGTGGCACATACATACATACGTACGTACACACAGATAATATGATTTCATGATTGAACTTTCTGAATCTCTGGGTTGCCTTGACTAATGATGCTGAAATTCTACACACTTATAGAACCTATCAAATAAAAATTTTGTGCAAAGTTTGAACTAATTTGGTTTATTGGTTTTTGAGTTATGATTGATCAAAGAAATGAGATTTCCAGCATAGGCCATTCGTGACGTCTATTATGGGATAGCGCGCTCTCGCGCCTCCCTTTATATATATATATACATACTATTGTGGTCACCACTTATCAAGGCCAAGAGCCACTTGAGAAGTTAATGAGATGGGAAATATTACCAACTGAGGAACATTATGGGAGTACTAACATTGATGAATGGTATGAATTGCATTTGATTACTTATGGGGGTAGATCCATGATAAAAATTTGTTAAAATTGGATTTCAAGATAACCAAGTTGTAATCTACAGGGGAGCACTCCCATGGTAATGTTTTCCACAGATGGGAAGCCTTTGCAAAGAAGCTCTACCCATGGAAATTCTGCATGGCGCTCGGCACATAGAGGAAAAAAGGAAAATCCCTTTTCTTTGTGGTAGAAAATGAGTTCTTGCTGAAAATGTCTTATAAGGAGAAACCAAACTTCTATGGAAATAATGATAGAGCAGAGAGAGACTAGCAACGTCTCTTGTTAGAAAGGGGTTGCAGGGAAGGCCCCCCCCCCTACACTAGATTTCAAAGTTGATTTTGAACTCTGTCAAGGCAAGAAAGAGTGCTCTGCATGGCACCTCCCCAGATGTGGCAGCAGTATACCATCTTTGAACATATCTGACTCTTATATAGGTAGAGAATTGCATCTGGAGTCAGGTACTTTCTGGAGCGGTGGAATGATCCAAACATTTTTCTAGTGATCTTAGCAACAGACTGAATATACATCTTCCATTTTAGATCTGGAGTGAAAGTCAGTCCGAAGAGCTTATAAAACCAAGAGGCTTCTTCAAGGATAGAGCTATTCTATATTTTTGTCACCATTGCACCATAAGCAAAACTTCTTGTTGCAGGTTCTAACACCTGTTTAGGTAGGGCGTACAATTACCTCCCTTGAAGATAATTGTCCGCTTGAATAGATGGCCTAAGAATGGCCCCATACTAAAGTTTCTTAGTGGCCAGATTTACAACCAGATTTACCACCCGATGCACGCAAGTCATTTAATGTTTGTAATCCTTTTTGTCTGACAGATACAACTTATATCTGTGACAATATGTCTTTCATTTGCCATTACAACATTTGTTTTATTAACTCTGCCAAGGCAGGGGTTATGTTTTCAGCCGAGTTTGTTTGTCACTATATGTACAGCCTCGTGTCCACATCACTTGACAAACCATCACCAAACTTGGCCAAGATATCAGTTATGGTCTAACTTAGGCTTGGTTTTATTTTGGGATATCTAGGTCAACGGTCAAGATCATGAAAAAGGTTTAAATCACACATCGCTACTCGAACTATATTGTAGCCAATGAAGTCCTGTATCTTATATGACCTTTGACCATGAAAAGTTTGATTAAGTTCAAAATTTTGACGGAATTTCAACTTTTGATTCTTTCCAAATTTTATATATCAACCTGATGTTCTTTGATAACAGTAACCACCATATAAAATTTCAGCCTGATCAGATCAATAGTTCTTGAGTTATCAATGTTTCCATGGCATAACTTTGGGAATACTTCATACAATATGGAGAAGTAAGAACCAGATAAAACTTTCTCCAATTCTTACATTATCAGGCGGAGGTATGCAGTCTCACGAGTGACTTATGTTCTTGTTTTTAGTGTCTTTCATATCATTGTTTTTATATATAGATGTGTCATAATGTTGTTTTAGCCTCGTCTGTCCTTTTTGTACATTAGGCATTAATCTCTCTCTTCCTCTTCAGTTAACTTCACTTTTCTCTTGTGCAGGGGTCAGACGTTTTTTGATATTTTGCAAGCGCACTCTCTAGTCCTCACAGTTCAACTGTCTCCAAATTCCACTCTGTACGGTCTTGTCTAATCAATTGCTTCCAAGTTTTCCCTGGCTGGCCAACCTTTCTGCGATTCAAGACATTCATGCTTCTGCAACGGTTTATCCAGGAAGATGACTGCTTCACATGATCATACCAGTATAATCGATTCGTCCTTAGGATAACCTCTATGTTGGATAAATATAGCCTTTTCAGGGTTTTGTCACATTTCTCATTGAAGATCCATCTAATCATGCAACGGATATGATGTCACGAGAGAGAGAGAGAGGGGGGAGGCAAACCAGAAGAGTACCCGACAACAACAAACGGTGTTCGGTCAGATTTAGTTCCTGATATTAAACTTCATCCATAATATAACTTCCGGCAAGAGTTTCAGCTTCCCAAATTTATTAATTAAATTGTTAGGTGAAAGTACAGAATAGTTAACAAAGCCCCATCCGCATGTTAAGAATGGCTTTCTAAATAATAACGTTATTACTTCGGTCCGTAAACTGCAGAAGATTATTTAGAAAGCCATTCTTAACATAGGAAGGGGGGCTTTAGCTATTGTATACTTTCACCTAACAATTTAATAAATAAAAATTGGTACAAAACTTGGCTAACCAGAAGAATAAGCGACCCAAAATAGGAAGTCTTTAATATCAGGAACTAAATCTGACCAGACACTGTTTGCTGCTGACTTTGAGCTAGGTACTTTTAGTTTGTCAAGTTTTTTTAGTTCCTTGGAAGCATGCCACATGTGAACATGTTAAATTGAAATAACTTTTTTTCTTCCGTAAAAATAATCGTCATTGTTAGCTAAATATTTTTGAAATAAATAAAATGAATATGTCTACTTTATTTATTTGAAATAGTAGCAAATTATTTCTTTTTGAAACAATTAAATATTCTGTCTGCTTACCGTAAAAATAATGGTCAGCTAAATATTCTTCAAATCAATAAAACAAATGTTACTTTTTTAAATGAATTTATTTAAAATTTTACTGTTTTAGTTGACGGGACGGCATAAAATGTTTTGTTTCCCAAATCAGATTAAGATGGGTAACGTCAGAATGTTTTTACCTTAGAGAGATAGGATTAATCATCACTCACCATCTTTGCTAATCGGACGCTCTCATTTTTTTAAAATGTCTGTGAAGTTGATAACGTACATACGAATATGAAGTGGTTTAGCGCATTATTATGCAGATCAGATTTAAATCATTTCCAAAGTAAAAGAGATGTTTAGTACAAAAGAAAGTTTGAGAAAATATTAAAATAAACTTCAGGTGCTTATGCTGATGAGCGGCCACAGTAAAAAATCATCTTTTTATAAAAACATTATCATATACTTATTCAGCGTTATCTTCTTACTCACTGTGCAAAAAAGTAGAAAAAATTATCCACTAGAACTTTAATTACAAGTATTTTTCCATTCTGCGTATCGTAACAGCGATTCGTTCACAGAGACGACATGTTGTTTTTTATTATGATTTCGCAAGTTGATTATCTCCCCTGCGAACTCTTCTTTCTTTAGAAACAAACTGAAGTCTCTGTGAACGAGTCGCTGTTACGATACGCAGAATGGAAAAATACTTTTAATTAAAGTTCTAGTGGATAATTTTTTCTACTTTTTTGTACAGTGAGTAAGATTATAATGCTTAATAAGTATATATTATTTTTTTTTTTTTAATAATTTTTTACTGTGGCCGCTCATCAGCATAAGCACCAAACTTCATTCTATATTAGTAGTAGATATGAGATAGGAGTACATCAGGGGTCTGTACTGAGTCTGTTGCTTTTTAATCTTAGAAGCATTGTCCAGGCCGTTTCGTATCGGTTGTCCAGAACAGATGTTTTATGATGCTGATTTAGTGCTTGCCTGTGAAACAATGGAAGATCTACTTGTTAAGTTAAAGACTTGGGGGAATGCTCACGAAAGTCAAGGTCTGAGAGTGAATGTTACCAATACCAAAGTGATGATCAGTGCTTGTAGTGTTTGAAAGCTCACCAAAAGAGGAAAGTGCCTTCCTCTACTCAGTTTGTGGAAAGGAAGTTGGGAGAATCTCAATTTTTTTTGTGGTACTTGTATGCATTGGGTACACAAAAAGTACAGTGGAATTACAGATCGGTTGAGAGATGACAACCAGTTTGTGTGCCAGAAGTCCGAGACAGATGTGGAGAAAGTATATTTGGAAGGCGAGGCTATGAAGGTCGTTCAGAAGTTGTGTTACGTGGGTGATACCATTGGAGCACAGGGAAGAGCTGGTGCTGGTGTGATTGTAAGAATTCAAAGTGGATAGAGTAAGTTCGGGGAACTTCTGCCATGACTCACCAGCAAAGCGTTACCACTGTCGACCAAGGAAAGAATCTATCAGGCACGTGTATGCAGTGTGATGATGTATGGAAGTAAAACCTGTCGGGTTAGGGTTGAGGATATGTGTTGTGTGGAGAGAAATGATATGAGAATGATACAGTGAATGTGTAATGTGAGTCTCTTTAGATCTGATGACTTCAGAGGAAGATTAAATCTTGACAGTATAGAAAGATGTGTGCAGAACAGGAGACTTTGTTGATCTGGTAACATTTAAAGAATGGATGAGTGCGTTTGGGTTAGTAGATGTAGATCAGTTGAGTTAGCAGGGGAAAGGCAAACATGGGAGGAAGTGATGCGGATGGATTTGAGAGAAAGAGGGATAAATAAAAACCTGGCCAGAGATAGGTTAGTTTGGAAGTCTATTTCTAAAATCCTTCCAACATATGCTAGCATGTAAAACAGACATTGAACGGAATATTATTCGCAAGTTAATAGAATGCATTGCAAAAATCAAGTGTCAAGATAATATTAGTTGTTAACAATAAAAAAAAATATAACAAGTGCAAAAATTTGTATTCTTCCGACTACTGTTCTTATCTTGGATATTATTTTCACTATGTAACTTCCGACCTTGTTCAGGTCCGTCTTGTCGATCTCGGGAATCTGAACGGAATTTCGCTTGATGCATGCAATTTCACTCTCAGCAGCATCTATATAATAATATGCTAAGTTATTTCATGTTCGTACGTACGTTATCACCTTTCACACACATTTTTTAAAATGAGATCGTTCAATCAACAAAGACGGTGATTGGCGATTAATCCAATGTCGCTAAGGTAAAAGATTCCAACTTTATCCATTTTAAAATGAATTGTTCCAAAATCTAATTATATCATCCCGTCGGCTAAAACAGTACAATTTTAAATAAATACATTTCAAAAAATGACATTTGTTTTATTGATTTGAAGAATATTTAGCTGACAATTATTTTCACGGTAAGCAGACAGATATTCATTGTTTCAAAAAGAATTAAATTGCTACAATTTTAAACAAATAAATCAGAGACATATTCGTTTTATTTATTTCAAGAACAATGACAATTATTTTTATAGAAGAAGAGTCGTTTTTTTCTTAATATCGACCGTGACAGACATTATTTGAAAAGAAATATTATTATTTGCAGTAAATTATACAGATTGATATAGAAAGCACCATGGAATTTGTACAAGATCCTGCTAGTCAAAATAAATATAATAGCAAGAAAACTCTAAAAATAATCTTAAACTATAATAGACATTATTGCTGACCATTAAAAGAGTGTATAAAGTCACGTTTTTAGTAGTTTGACGTCTGTGTAGCCTGTATTAAGCAGGCTGGTAGTCAGTGTAACAAAGCTCTTTTTTTTTTTCTTCTTTTTTTTTTTTTTACCATATTTCCTTTATTTGAATTTTTCAAAAAATGACCTGTGACATTCCAGAATTCCTATGATTGGCTGAATATGAAAAATGGTATGTTTTTGCATGAACCGTTTAAAATTCACCTTACTTTCTTGTAATTTTTGACATCTTTAAATCTCTGATCAACCGTTGCGTTCCCACTGAGTATTTTAAGGTTGAAATTTTATCTGATCCCAGTTAACTTTGACATAAACTTTTTATTTAGTTTAGATATATATTTTAAATTATTCTGAATAAGAAACATTTTTTGCACTTTATGTTTCGGAATTTCTGAGACGAGGATTGAATAAACAGCTGAGTTTAGAATGAGATTCTTTATTAAATCAACAGGGAAGGAAGAGTGTTCTTGTTGCCACACTAAGATTTATCTTGTATTTGCTTAATCGGTACTTTTTTACATTGGGACACGCACTAACTTTAACCATAACCCTATCCCTACTGCTAACCCTAACTCCCACTTTGACCCTGACCCTAACGACGGGTAAAAAGGCACTACTTAATCTTTTCACTAAACTCATTTAGAGTTCAATTCCTGGCGTGGGTGTGATACTATCGACTACTCCCCCTGAGACAATGATGGGAATTGACTCAACGCACACAAAAGCAAATGCGGGAGTGGTCAGTTTGTATTGTTCAGAGGGCGAGGGCTTGTCGGTGACTGAGACAAAAGACCGGAGTTGAGATTGTTGGGAGTGAGAGTTGTTTGCGACAGTTGTTTGCGACAGTCTGAGTTTTGTGATGGTTTAGCTTGGGGCAGTTGATGGTTTGCGGCAATTGACGAGTTGTGAGTTTAGGACAGTAAACGACAGTTTGCGACTCGAAGAGAAGACAATCAATTTGAAGTCAACCTCGGGCGACAGCATATCAAGGCAGATCGGACTGAGAAAGCGACGAGAGAGTTATCAACGGATGTTTGGGGTCGCACTGACGATATCACACATGAATCCAGAGCTCAATTGAGTTCTAAGAACAATTTGTGTTGTGTTGTGTTGTGTTGTTTTTATCGTCGTGTGACCACGTGGGAGATCATCGAGCTACAGGGTCATGGAGACTTAAATCCATCACATTCCAAAGAATTAACAAGAGAATGTGAACAGTTTCTTTAGATTAAATAAAGGTTCCAAGTTAAAATTCTCAGGTTGTCAAGTACAACAAACGCCTGAAGAAAGTTTGAGGGCATAACAGTTGAAACTGGGAGGCAATATCAATCAGACCATCGGTAAATAATAAAAAAATTACATTTCTTCAAAATGTTCCTTAATATCTTGAAAATGAAATAGCATTTTAAGAGTCAATAGAGTATAAACAATAAAACTAAGGTATAGGAATATGTGTAGTGGTAGCACCTTACAAGACCCACCAGCTGTATCCTGAGAGGTGATCATGCCTGGTCCTCATGCGTACTCTAAATCTTTCAAATGTGGCTTCAAGCGCCATACGCTGGTAAACCAACTCAGCTGGCTGGCGTAATCTCATAAAAAGTACCTGCTGCTTCGTAGGTTTTGTCCGTAGAAAAGCAAAGACTAGGCCAACCGCTTACAACTATGGCTGATGACAGAAATTCATGTAGTGTCTGTTTTGGAATCGATAGCTTCTGGTTGATTGCATCTCTGCATCATGTGAAAATCCAAGGAGTGCCTGCATCGGCACCTGTCAGGTTCTGGTTGCTCGTCCCTGTGTCTGTGGATAATCTGCAGCATGAACGGGTATATAACTTTCCTCTGGGTAACCAACAGTGACCTATGAATATGAAGGAGAACTGTTTTTGTGGTAACCAGTATAATCTCATGACACTTCAAATGACACTCTCATATCTCTGATAGACTGTATCAGGAGAGGTGGTCATGCCCGGTCCAAACACATACTCTTATTCTTTCAAATGTGGCTCCAAGCACCATACACTGGTAAACCGTCTCAACTAGTTGGCTAAACTTCATGAAACTACCTGCTGCCTCGTCGGTTTTGTCTGTGGAACAGAAAAGGCTAGGCCCGTTGCTTACAACTGTGGTCGGTGATAGAAATCCACATAGCATCTGCTTTGGAATCCGACGGCTTCTGGTTGCTTGCGCCTCTACATCTGTGGAGACTCTCCGGCAAGCATATTGAAAATCCAAGGAGTGTCTGCACTGATAACCGGTGGCTCCTGGCTACTCGTTCCTCTGTGGCATGAACGAATATATAACTTGCCTCTGGGTTACCAAAAGTGACCTACAAATACAGAGAACTGTTTTTGCATGTAAGAATTATAATCTCACGATACTTCAAATGATTCAGCCTACACACAATTCTACGGTCAGTGCTGACGCATCCGCCCTTACAAGCTGGTATTTTGCACCGAAATGAGCCTATTATGTTGCATGCTGGAATGTAGGAATCTTTAAATCACAAGTTCTTACTATCCACATGTTACACAAGTACGGGGTAGAGATCGCTTTTCTATTGGAGACAAGACTATCAAACACAAGCCACAGTGTGATACCAGTGGCATACTTCAACACATTTTATCACCTCTCCCATAGCAGAGTGAATAGTAATTCCGATCATAATGGTGAGCGCCAATGCAGCTTTGATGGATAGAGAACCAATCCTGGAAAGGCTTGTCTGTATTCGATGAGAGAGATCTATCTTCAACGTTACAGTATATGCACCTACTCAGGATTCCGATGACTTAGTAAAAGAAATGATGTGTCTAGAGCCGAAACTGGAAACCTCAATAGCTCCAATCACATGCTTGTACGTGTTAAAACTTTGTCTTCGTCTTAAAAGCCTCGACAAATCACAGCTAGTCAAAAGACTTGCCATTGGTAAACTTCAGTGCTGACACAGCAGCACATCTGCAAGTGGAATTAACCAACCACTTTTAAGGCATACCCTTAACCTGAACCTGAAAAACAATGGTGGTTCTTTAAAGCGAATGCCCAACAAGCCACTCCAAAAGAACTTTGTGGCAAAAGACCTGGATATCACCCTAAACCCTTTTTTTGTTCAAGACGCTCGCAACTGTGGGAATCTTGATTTTCAGAAGCTCAAGCGATAACTGACTAGATCTGTGCAAGTTGACCAAAATAAATATCGGCAAAGTCGCAGCAGAAATAGAACTAGCAGCATCTGTAGGGGGACTTGGAGAAAACTCTACCAACTTTTGAAGTCAACGACAAAAGTCAGCTGTCCCCTTAGTGAAACATTGTTGGATGAGAATGGAACACCTAGTTGCTAGCTGGCAGACCACACCAAAAAGTGGAAGCAGTACTTTGAAAAATTGCTACACCATTCCAGCACCTCTTCCACAGCAACACCGTTGGCCCCGTCTACGATGCGACCTGCCATCCACCAACCAAAGATGAGATTTAAAAAGTAATAAAAAGACTGAAAAAACAACAAATCAACTGTCCTGACCTCTTGGCCAGGTGGTTACATAAAATACTCTGCTGCGTTTAGGACTCGGAAAAAAAAAAATCCCTTAAGACTAAAGCAACACAATTCTCCCCGTTTCTACAAAAAAGGCAATTATATGTAGCAACTATCGTGGAATTAGTCTGATTGATGTCTCGAAAATCTTTTCAATTATCCTACTGCAGCATTTTCAAAAAAACAAAAGAAAACAATAAAAAACGACCAATCCAGCGAGGTTGGGACTACATTGATTTACTTAGGATCAGCTTTGTTCCAGAATCCGCCTACCAGCAAGCGACTGTTGTGTGCTTCGTTGACATTACTGCAGCATTTGACTGTTGATCACGAGTCTTCAGGAGATAATGAACCATGACAGATTTCTACCCAAGCTGCTTAATCTGATAAAAACTTATTACTCACACACCCGAAAAAAAGTTCAGTTACTGAGAGGAATCAGAATTATTTAACGTACAGACTGGTGTCCGCCAAGTTGCGTTCTTTCCCCCATCTTGTTCAACTACATTTATTCACAGGATCCTCGACAAGGGCATGACAGACTTTGCTGGTGTGCAAGTTGCACGTAATTTCCATTACCAACCTGGACTATGGAGACGATGTTGCCATCAGCAGGCATTGTATAATGTCAACAACATCACATAATGATTAATGCCTCTAAAACAAAGGTTCTATCAGCCAACTATCTTCTTCCCGACAGAATCCCTATAATTCTGAACAGCACCATTGTCGAAAAAAGTAGAGCAGTTCAAGTATCTCAGCTCAACCTTTACAGGGCAGCGTAAGGATGAGATTGTAATTGCGTAGTCTTTTGCCGCCTCCAGAGTAGATTATGCTCTCAGCAAGAGATAACACTCAACAAAATTGAGAATATACTCTAAAACCATAAAACTGAAAGCTAATTATATATATATATATATATATTTATGCGTCCAATGGCCTATCGATGCATCAAATGTGGTGTGCTGTATGTTTTGTGCTTGTCACCTTCCTTTTTCAGTCCCCACAACTGGCTAGCCTAGGCGAAAAGGGAGCAGAGTGCATAAGTCTTTCCTGCCAGTACATCGCCTCTCCATAGGCAAGCTCCATGCAGTGCCTCCCTGTGGTGATGCATGTTAATTGAGTACCTTACGGACTCAAGCAGAACTGCAGGAGACTCGGAAGTGGTCTGTCCCAGACATGCCAGGCCTATCCGTGTATGGACAATCCCTGATGCCCATGAACAGGCCCCCAGCTATGGGTAAATAGTACCACTGCCTTGTGGTTATTCGTTAGTTCGATAAAGGCATAGGGATTACATCCGAACAGAAAATCTGGAGTGTAACCTCACAGACAGACAAGCGCTGTACTCAGCTCTGCTCTGGCAGCTACTGCAGTCAACTTGGTGCTGAACGTACTGGTAATTCCATTCCTTTGGCCAACATCAGCAAAACCAAGAGGGGGATTCTGATGATTGGGCAACTCAGTCTCTCAATAGATATGCCCTGAAGAGAAAACTTCAGCTATGCATTTGTATAGGACCTAACAGGAGAGCGACAGTTACCGGTTATAAGCATACAGCTCAATTGGCATATAGCTGGGCGCCAGGGCTTGTTCCTGACAGTGGGAGAGGTTATTTAACTAAATTGCACAGCTACTGCCCGCCATAAAGCTGAGCAGCCCTCAGCCAGTAAGGTGCTATCCCATCCACTGACCACCTACTGGGTGCGTGAGGCATAGGATCATTCCAACAAGTGGTCAGTAACCATTGCACCAAACAAAACCGAAAGTACGAAGAAACCAACACTTAGACTAGGGTGCTGGAATGTTCGTACTATGACGACTGGCCTATCTACTGACATACTCAACATCTCCGATGTCTGAAAAACTGCCATCATCAACAATGAGCTATTAAGACTCAGGGTAGACATTGCTGTTCTACAAGAAACTCGCTTAGCAGACTCTGGATGCCTAAAGTAATCATACTATACCTTCTTCTGGCAAAGAAAGAGGAAGTCTGCCAACACGGTGTTGGTTTCAGTCAGAAACTCACTGTTGGAAAATGTACAACTGTGATTCAGCCACTGAACGCCTAATTTCACTGCGTTTGAAGACCACAGATGGACAAATTAACCTATTGTGTGTGTACGCCCCAACACTCACAGCACCTGACGACACAAAGGAACCCTTCTACACTCAGCTGGATGGCACCATTGAGGCTTTCCTGCAGGATGAAAACCTGATAATACTTGAGGACTTTAATGCGCGTGTAGGTGGATTCAATGATGCATGGCCAAGCTGCCTTGGTAACTTTGGAGAGGGTAAATGTAATTACAATGGCCAGCGGCTATTAGAACTCTGTGTCTACCATGGCTGCTGCATTACCAACACATTCTTTGGTGCCAGGCCGCATCACAGAGTGTCTTGGAGACATCCCAGATCAAGGCGCTGCCACCAGCTTGACCTCATCATGACTAGACAAAGGTACCTCAAACATTTCCTGATGTCTAGAACCTACCACAGTGCCGATTGCGATACAGATCATTCCTTAGTATGCAGTAAGGTTAAACTTCAATCCCAAAAGTTCTACCGCACTAAACAGGAAGGTTGCATGTATTGACGTTAGCAAGACTCAACACCCAGACTGCATAGCGGAATTCAACGCAATGTTTTTCTTCGCCTTCAAGAGACCACAGTCGACCTGCATCTGAGCAGTGAGAAACACCCAAGAATGACACCCACTGTACAGCTCTCAAAGCCTTCGGGAGGAGGACGGGTTGCAAATGCAATGACTGATATGATGCAAATTTTGCTACTCTCGACCCTTTGATTGAAGCAAAACGTCCATCCTTACTTTCATACAAGGCCAACCCATCTTCTACATCGCTGACCGAACTAAAATCTTCCAGAAGTGCCGGCCAAAAGGCTGTCAGAGAAGCTGCAAACAACTACTGAGCAGACCTCTCCAAGACTATCCAGCAGGCAGCTGATACAGGCAACGTGAAAACCATGTATGACGGAGTCAGGAGGGCTACTCGACCCGCAATCAACAAAACTGCACCAAGTGGGGTGAACCCATACTAGACAAAGCCAAACAGCTGGACAGATGAGTAAAACACTACTCTGAGCTTTACTCCAGGGAAAACATGGTACATCAGTCTGACCTAGATGCCATTGACCATCTCCCCCTGATGCATGAGCTTGACGAGCAGCTATTCATAGAAGAACTATCTAAGGAAATACAGACTGCCATCTGGAAAAGCCCCAGGAAAGGATTATATTCCAGCAGAGGTCTTAAAAAGTGGAAAAGCTAGCCTGCTTGAGCCCCTTCATAGCGTTTTAATAGTGCTTGAGAGAGGGCTCAGTGCCTCAAGACATCAGACGCAAACATCGTCACACTCTACAAACACAAAGAGGACCGCAGTGACTACAACTACTGTGGTATCTCACTGTTGAGCTTCATTGGCAAGCTATTTGCACGCATAGTACTACTGCAAGTTCTTGCCGACCGAATTTACCCAGAACCACAATGCGGCTTTCGTTCAGAGATCAACCATTGATATAATCTTCTCCCTACGCCAGCTGCAAGAGAAGTGCAGAGAACAAAATCAGCCTCTGTATCTCGCCTTTATAGACCTGACCAAAGCATTCGATCTCGTGAGCAGAAACGGTCTATTCCAGATGCTTCCACTAATCGGATGCCCACCAAAACTCCTTAGCATACTAAGATCCTTCCACGATGGTATGATGAGCACTGTACAGTTTACCGGTGACATGTCTGTGGAGAGTTCTAGGTGAAGAATGACGTCAAACAAGGCTGTGTGTTGGCCCCGACACTCTTCAGCATCTTCTTCACCCTACTCCTGAACCATGCCTTCAAAAACACAACTGATGGCATCTACCTGCACTCCAGATCTGCCCGTAGTCTCTTCAACATCGCCAGGCTCTGCTCCAAGACCAAGTCAGTCCAGATCAGGAACATCCTGTTTGCTGATGATGCAACCATGACATCGCATCAGGAAGATGGTTTCCAAAGACTGATGTACAGATTTGCTGATGCCTTACCATCAGCCAGAAGAAAATCAAAGTTATAGGACAAGCAACCGCTTGCCCACCCAGCATTTCAATCCAAGGCACACCACTAGAGGTAGTTCACCAGTTCCAGTACATAGTTTCCACTGCTTCAGACACCATCTCATTGGACGTAGAGCTCAACAAAAGGATTGGTAAGGCATCCACAACCCTCTCTAAACTAAGTAAAAGAGTCTGAGGAAACAGCCACTTCTACCAAGATGGCCGTCTACAGAGCGTGCGTTCTCAGTGTTCTATTGTATGGGAATGAGTCCTGGACCACCTACTCAACACAGAAGAGGAAACAGGTCTTCTATGAGGTGTCTACATAGGATACTTGGTGTCACATATCAGGACAAAGTAAATAACAACGATGTTCTGCAAAGAGCAAGCATCCCATCCATTTACTCCCTACTGCGTGAGCGACGTCTTTGCTGGCTGGACCATGTGCGCAGGATGGATGATGAACGCATCATTGAAGACCTTCTCTATGGTGAGCTTGCCTCAGGTTTAAGGAAAAGGGATTGTCCTCATCTCCGCTTCAAGGATGTCTGCAAGTGAGATATGAAGGCTTGCTCAATGGACATCAATTCATGAGAAGCCTCTGCAGCTCACAGACCTGCCTGGAAGAAACAGATACGCCAGGGAATGATCATCAGTGAGAAAACCCTCTACGATGAAAACGCTGCGAAGAGAGCTAAGAGAAAAGTGAGCCAACAGGCAGACCAATCAGCCTAAATAACACAACATTCAACAGCCTTTGTATGTCAGGGCTGTAGTAGACCATGTAAATCCAGAATTGACATCTATAGTCACACAAGAAGATGCTCACGAACAACATGCCAAGATGGTGCTGCTCCTGACGGATGCAAACTCACATATATTTTTAAAAATTTTTACTAGTTGGTAGGTTGCAAAAAAAAATAAAAAAGAAAAGAAAAAAAAAGGAAACTAAATTCGAAATTTACTTGAATTAAGACCACATAGGGGAAATCTAGATTCAAATTTACATATAGATTTGATAGATTGAAGCCTTAGGGCCTCTACATCTAGGAAGCTCTGCAGAATACTTCTACTTGGCTCTCATCAAAATTTGTATTATTTGGACTACTGTCCAGGATTCCAGAGTTCAACAAGATAATCCTGAAGAAGGTCGGAGGTTGCATCAGCCGAAATAGTGTGAGAATAACATCCAAGATGAGAACAGTAGTCCGAATAATACAAATTATCAATCCTCATCTAAAAAAAATTCCGAAACATCAAAATATTTAATACAGTATATAGAATGCTAATCATTTTAATGATGCTCCACTTCTTATTGAGGTCAGTGTCATTAGGCTGATCTCTTCTTCAGCATACGTGGTCAGGTGCAACTGATCCCGTTGATGATATAAAGGAAAGAGAAACTGTCAAGGCTCTCACGCACAAATACCTTGTTCCTTTCCTTCCTCATGTTCCATCCGTTGTTGCTTTGGCCTAGTTTCATTTAGATGCTTTGAGCTGTCATCTTTCACAAGCACACAAACCTTCTTTCAGTCTGGCACAAGGCCAACACCTCAGAAGACTTCTCTTTGCATGTTTTCTATTTGATTTATAATTGTGAGGGATCTAGTCACTGATCTAAATCTATCTGACACAGTTGATATCCAATTTTAAAACCATACAAAACAAAATAATATTCATAAGGATAACATCAATGACTATTTGAAAAAGAAGGAGAGAAAAGATTAGACTTTGCTTGTTTGAAAATGGGCAAATTAAAAAGAAACTTTGTAATATTTTATATCATTCTTACCTGAGTTTTCTTGAAGAATTTTGTGCCGAATTTCTCAAAATTTGTTTCAGAATTTTGCGAGTGAAATTATTTATCAAGAAAATAAAAAGCATCACTTATAAAATCATTTTGCAGCTGTGTTTTTTCCCTTTCTTGAAAAATACTTCAACATAATGTGCTCTGATGAACTTACTGCACTTGTACCAGCTCAACACGACTAGAAGCAAACTCCCACCCCTTCACTGTAAAAGTAATTATATGCTGGAAGATTTTCTACTCTAATAGTTTCTTTTCTCAGATGGCTTGCCTTTGGAATTCTGTTTCCCCGACATGCAGAAATTTAAATGTAATATGAACAAACATCTTGCTGCCCAACTCTCCAACCAGGCGGTCACTCTATAAATCTGGTCCCTATCAAAGTAGCTCCTTATGCTCCAGTGACAATATGCCTTGTTTAGGGTGAAAAAATAAATAAAAATAAATAAATTACTTCCAATACGCAAAGATTATTTTCCCCATATAACATTTGTAGAAGTAAGATACTAAATATTAAAGACAATTGTTAATTAATGTAAAAAGAAAGAAAAGATAAATAGATAATTAGTTTAGTGCATTTAAAAAAGAAAACGAAAAAGCATAGCAACACAATTGCATCAAAGAAAATGAAAAAGAAAAAACAAACAAAAAAGTCATTATTATTGTTATATTATTTTCATTAAATTTTTTTTTCAGCCAGCCTCCTGAAGATATTACATTGTAATGATGAGTTATAAACATTTTTTTTTGTTCATCCATGAATAATGTGCCAAATAATATAAGTTCTGATAGAGTGTGAGGATCAGAAAAGCAAAACCTATTTGGATGTTTACAGCTACATAGTAGTTGTATATGGCTGGGTAGATTCAGAAGAGAGGGAGTAGGAATGGGTGGGGGGTAGCATCAAAAGTAAAGCTGGCATTTCGTTCAGGAGGATAAAATAATGAAATGTTGGCTATCAGGACTTTTTTTTTTTCAAATGAAAGAACAAAAACAATACAAACAAAAAAAAAATGGGGAAAACTTTTGAAGAGAAATCTCAGGAAAAAAAAGTTTAAAATAATAATTTGCATGACAAACAAATAAACAAAAAATTTTCATTGTAAATTGAGTTGCCAAGATGACAAAAGTGCTCATATTTTATGCTATATATGCACATTTGACGAAGAAGAGTTTTCTTTTTAATTTTTATTAAAATAAAGTAATCACTATTGCAAAATGAATGGAAAAACACTTTAAAAGAATTATTATTCATAGGGTAAAATCAACTGACCCCATAACAGCACTTCATCCCCCAAACTGTTAAAAATAACTATTATATTGAGAAACCAATTTTCAAAGCCTCAAATTTTTTTAAAATAAGCATTCAGTTGGAAGAATAAAACAATTTGAAAAAATAATTTAAAACTTTAACATAATTTGCAAAGCTGATGTCTTAAAATATACACAAAAAAAAAACAAAAAAAACAAAACAGCTGAGCAAACTGATATTTATTAATAATTTTATCCTAAAAATGAAAAAATTTTTTTTGAAACTCCTCATTTAGTCCCCTTTTTAGCTAAATATATTTTTTTAAAAATTGAGAGTGGCGCTTTTTTTTCTATCAAGATTATATATATATATATATATATATATACATATATATATACATACATACATATACACACACAAAATAGAGCTTTTGTTCCTCAACTGTAAGACCCAGAGGGAGAATCGTTTTTTAAATTTTTTTTACATTCTCGTTTTTATACAATTTAATGCTTCTTTATTTGGGGTTAAAACAAGCCTGCAACAAAGGTAGTACGGTTGTAAGATGTAGCAGCACGATGGAACCAATAATAATTCAATTGTCTACATTGGATGCGGAAAATAGCTTTATATAAATCTAAAACAAAGAATTATAAAAATAAATAATTATTTAAATAGAAAATAAAAGAAGGCAATTTTAGTCTACTGGACTTATCGAGCTGCAAATAAATTTAATTTTAAAATCATAAAATTGCCAACCAGTAATATCTCAGGTTTTTATTTCAAGTTTTTTCTTTTTTTAATATATATAAATCTTATATTTTACAATCCAGAAGGCATACCTATTTGGATTTGATTAACTTAAAATTGGGTTACATTTCATGGTTCAAAAGGTAAGTAATACATAGTTCATTATGTTACTTATAGTTGAAGATGCCCAGACAAGTAACATCCTCTTTCAAACCATACAACAACCCTAATTTTAAGTAAAATTTACAAAGCAAAAAGGTGCACCGTATGGTTAAGAATATATATATATACATATATGGAAAAAAAAAAGATATATAAATGAATATATTTGAAAGACAAAATATGGTAAAAAAGGAGGTGCTAAAATGGAAAACTATAGCCCGACGGATTTTGTTCTTTTCAAAAATTCAGCAAAAGCAAAGGGATAAATTTTATTATGCATACAAAATCAAATATCTTTTTTATACACTAGGTAAGACTAGTTAGTGGCTATGTGCCTATAAAAGTCTCCGGGATGGCATGAGTTATTCATACAGAGCCGTTAGCTAGTTTTATCAAGTGTATAAAAAACATTACCTTTTTTTGTATGCATAATAAGTTTCTGATTTGTGTCTTTTGAAGTTCTGAAAAGAAGGTTTTCTATTTTGTTTCTTTTTTTTACCATATATATATATATATATATATATATATATATACACACACATACATATATATGTGTGTGTGTGTGAATATGTATATATGCTGCTGATAGCAAGTAAAAATAATATTCTGGCTACCTTTGTCTGAACTTGCTCATGCATGTGAAGGGTTAAGGGGAGGAGACAAGAAAAGGGAGGAGTATATTTCTGGGATGGTGAAATTCTCTTTTAAACAAAGAGAACACAACTGTCACATTTTGGGAGATTATTATTATTATTACTATTATTATTATTTATAATAGCAATAAGTATTTTGGTTGTAATTCTAAATAATGTTACATTACCCAAAATTATAACAAAAATAAAAATATACATTTATATACATTTATATAGACAGAAATCAAAAGAGTTTTGAGAAACATGTGATTGTCAAATGTCACAAACGTTCTTGGACAGCAAAGGTGAACAGGGTTAAATAGTAGCAAAACTATACATGGTCAAGGAGTGCCCAAATGGTTATGGACAAGGGAAGAGTGATAGCTGCTAACTTATGTATACCTTAATAAGAGTACCAAGAGCAAGAACTTTAAGCCAAACGAGAACTTTTCTTAGGAGTGTGTGAATGCAGGGTGCTGACAAAAAGAACCAATATAGTAAGAAGTAGTATTTTTTTTCAGTTAATGCTTTTTATGGAAAAAGAAAGGAAAAAAAATAAGAAACAAAACAAAAAAAAAAAAAAAAATTAAAAAAAATAAAAAATCTGTCTACTAACTACTTTTACACTGTAAGACACAGGAACATTAAATTTTGTGGTAACGATCACCCACCTATGCATTCTGCCATACAGGGTTTAGATTTACTGTTTTCTTATTAATGGTTTTCTCTCTCTTTCTCTAGAGAGAGAGAGACAATGAGACTCTCAAATGGAAATCGGTTTACTCCTGATTTTAATGAGGTTCAAATCAAAAGTAAATGACCCTCAATTATGCAGGTGGTAAAAATGGGATCAATTTCCTGTCATTTTAAAACTGGATTAAAACGGTTCTCAGCCCCATCTTTAATTGGTTAACCTCTATTTTCACTTTCCCATAGAAATTATCTTCTTTTTTTGATTGCTTAGACGTATTTCCGGGTCTGATCTCTTGTGCATTCTAAAAGTTCCACATGCGTCTCATTACTATAAACCTTTCCAGTGAGAAATAGATAAAAGAGATTAAAAAATATTAACTTTCCAAATAAAAGGATTTTGGGCAACAGAGAATTTCTTTTGAAATAGCATCGACTTTTACTTTTACACCTACTTAACATATTCAAATATATTTTCATTTGCCCTCAAAAAAGAATCTCTCAAGATAATGAAAGTAACGACTTTAAGGTTTCCTTGATTGAAATGAATTTCACTTTGGGTTAAGGATAGTTATATACAGAAAAATAATTAAAAAGACATAAATCAGATTCACTCCTATTAAGTATATTTTAAAACTTTGATATGGATAAAACTACTTTAAGTTATAAAAATAGAATTTATATATATATATATATATATATATATATATATATATATATATGTGTGTGTGTGTGTGTGACCCTTGTTTAAAATTGTACAGATGTTTAAAATAAGGGGTGGGGGAGAAGTCCCTAAAACTGAAAGATTTTATCCAATTTAAATGTACTATTATTTTCCAAACAAACAAAAGGTGCAGTGAAAATATAGCAATGTTGCATACTGAATAAAGCTGCAGATGGAAGAGAAAGAAAATAATAGGCATATATGACATGCACATACATATACACATACATATACATATATTTGGAATCTTAGAGAAATGCAGACGACTTGAGATTCTGGTTGAAGCGGCACTATTCCACATCTTGGTCTAGCCTAACCGATTAGGAAGAATATTTTATTTCATTTACTTTGACTTCCTGATGCCAATGGCTAGGGTGGCCAGATAGAAGATGCCCAAGTTAATCCAAGCAGGATAATATATTTGGCTTAGCTTTATCGAGATAAAGCCAATATAAGATGCTAACCTTTATATCCGAAAATTAAAATGCAGCTACTGACGTGTCAGGTTTAATAATAAAGGCAAGGTTCAAAATTAGCGATATTGTAAAAAGTCATTTTTGAAAACATTCCTAAGGAAATTTTGCTTTATTACATCTATTAAGATGGACATTTTTTTTTTTAAATAAAATATTTTAAAATAAATCTTTTTTTTTTTTTAACTTAATAACAACAACTAGTAAGTTTGTTTTAATTTCTTAAAAAAAAAGAAAAAAAAATTTCAAAATGTCTGCTCATATGTTATTTGATATCAGAAAGAATCAAAAATAATATTCACAATATTTGAACACTGACCTGCTATATTCATTTTTTTAAATAACAGATGAGTTGCAAATTGCTATCTGCGTCAGTGACATAAGAAAAGAGTAAAAATTTGTTTCAAGTTCCGAAAAATACAGACCACCACTGATTATTTACTAAGGAGGGTATCATAAAAGTTATGGGTATATTTAGAGACATTTTCAGATAGTTAAAAAAAAGAAGAAAAGTTTAACAAATAAATTAGATTTTTAATGTTAATATGGACACTTTGATACTTGAATACTGTTTGATGAGGTGATGATAACTAAATGACTTAAACTTAAGAAAATTAGTTTTATACTGTTTAACATCAATATGCATGTATTATAAACTTAACTGATTCAAATGAACCTTTTTCAATCCAAGACATCCAAATTTGGCACGTTTTGAGTTTTCTAACACTATTTTCATTTTTACGGTAACAATTCTTAGTCTCAGGTAGTTTATTAATAAATCAATAACCACAGTCAAATGTAATGCTGAGATTGTAATCAAGATCAGCAAATCTTTTTAAAAATTTTTTTTCAAATTAGGTTCTTAACATGTATAACAAAGGAGCCAACAAGTGGCAATCAAAGATCTCAAAAAAGCTGATGTTCACGCCGTGACACACACTGGCTTTTCACAAATATTAATTTCAGTAATTAACCTTTTTAGAAACATACGTGTGGCATTAATTCAGATATAAAGAGCATTTGTCTCAAAATGTCTGGCTAAAATTCTAAAACTTGAATAGACAAAAAAAACAAAAACACATGGGCGTATATATATTTCTACTTTACTCTGTAAACTTTATGCGTGATTATCTTTGCAAACAAAACCGTATGTAATATTAGAAATATACAAAATAGCCACATCGTTTAAAAAGTTATAGTTGATAAAAAAGATTAAGTCTTAATTCTTCATTTGCATGCTACCGATGTTATTTTGAATACATGCGAAATATATTTATTTAAATTAATTAAACTGCTGAGAATTTATCCTGAATTTGTCCATTGCTGGAGAGATGTTTGTATTATTTTTTTTTTTTTTAAGTTTTCTTAAGTTAACGATTAGTTTATTTTTTCTTTCAATATATGGGCAACGCCGAGTAGCCCAGCTAGTTTAATATAAGCTCTAATATGAAAATCAGCTCAAATTTGAATGTCACCAAATCAGGAAATAGACAAGGATCCAAGATTTGAGAGGTTGTATTGTGTTTTTATTACTTAAAAAAAAAAAAAAAAAAAAATTAAAGCAATATTTAAAGATTTATTTAAAAAATAATTTCTTAACCCACCTCAGAAAAATAGCACAGTATTCTTTCCATTTATCTTTTGCCGCAAGAGAAAATAATAAAAGTTAGCAGCCAAAATAAAATCTCATGAATTAATTGGAATAACCTTCAAAGCCAGATATATGATTGAGGTAGTCATCATCATCATCATCAGCATGAGCTAAGCTGGTTGAATCGTCTTCACAGAAGCATTGGGAGTAAATTGGGATCAATGGAGATTACTCTCCCACTTAGAGGATTTGCCGTAACATATAATAAACACAGAAATGATGAACATGACTTTCTTTAAAAGAAAAATGGTATCTAAATGCAAATTCCAAGGAAATAAATGTTTAGAAAATAAAATAAAATTTAGTATGAGAAAAACTAAATCGGAATGTAGAGAAAATGGTTAATAAAAAGAAACCTGCAGATTTATAGAATTTGGCAGAATGTAGTCAGCAAATGATGAAAAAAAGAAAATAAAGCATATATTTTTACAATTTAATACTTCAAAAGTAATGAAACGTCAACCGTATATAAAGGAAAACATACTTAAGGGTAGAGAAAAGAAAATATTGTGCAAGATATTTTGTAAGATATTAAGCATCCCCCAGAAGTTACGATTCCAAGTTTCAACTTTTTAAACAATTCAATACTATTTTCATATATCTTAACTAACATATCATGTACCCCCCCCCCCCAAATTATCTTCCATAGAAAAGCTAATTCTTTGATATCGCACGGTTGAAAATTCAGGGTTTTTTTTCTTCTTTTGGTTTATTTAGGAACACAATTGAAACAGTTGTAATTGATTTCTGGCGTTAAACTTTAATTCAAGCAAACAAATACTCCCGTTTTCAAAATCCATTTCTAATATTAAAGGGCCACAATGCAAACAGATAATGAAGATTTTATGACTATTTTTTTTTTTTTTTTTAAATTTATAATTGTTGATTGTTGCCCTCCTTTTGAAAATCGAAAGATTTTAGAGTTTTTAAACTGAAGAATAGAAAGTAATTTTGGGGCATAAATTAAAGTTTATGGCATATGATTCAGTTGTGCTCTAAACCCATAAAAAAAAAAATGTGAATTTCGACCATGTTCCTGTCATTTTAATAAGATTCATAAAGAAATAACCAAGCAAATTAGATATAAAAATTGGAAAATCAAACCAAATGACTAAAGAAACAGATCTTAGACTTAAAATTTTTTTTATATTAAATTCGTAAAATTTTCTTCTTTATTTCTGGAAAGAAAAAAATGTGACAGTATCGTGTCCCTCCTGCAAGATGTTGGACTATTAGCACCAGGAATAGCAAAACATTGATGTAAGATTGCGTGCAGTGAAGGAGGCCATACATAAAAACAAGACCAAAATGTTTTCTTTTCTTTCTCCCAGGAGAAAGTACCCTAGGCCTTGTCTAAAGCAAGAAAAGAAAAACAAAAAAAAACAAAAAAAAAAAAAGTAAGATCTAAGTATGTCATTGGAAAAACGTTTTTAGATAAGTTTTCAACATTTTCCTATAATTGTTTTATTATTATTATTATTTTTTCTTTCTTTTTTTTTTAACAATGGATTCCTGTCGAATAAAAAAGAAAAAGAAAATAAAAAGTTTAATTTCTAACCCCCGCCCCTTTTTTATTGTGAATTAGCATCTTTCAGATGTTGGTTCAATATGAAGTCAGTTTATATCACTTGCAATATAGCTGCCTTGAGCAATTCCAGCATGTTTTTTTTTTAAATATTTTTTTTTTTGAATGGAAAAAATAAATTGGAAGGACGCAATTAATCAACACTTACTAGAAATGCAGAATGTAGCCCATTAACAAGATTTACATTGTATATCAACTTAGTGGCAAAATAAATTTAAGATCATAGTTGTTTTTTTTTTAATGACATCTCAACGATTATGGCTATTTAATGCTGAGAAGTTGGCAAAACATATGTTTGGGGGGGGGGGGGATACAATTATCATAAATATTGTAGTTATTGAAGGAATAAGTATTAGAAACATAAAAGGTGGCAAAGCATTGTAGACATCAAGGGAAAATGTAAGCTTTTTGAACTGGGAAATATAATTATTATTATTATATTGTTCCCTCAAACATTTTGTTTTTACAAGGCAAAGGTGTTCAGCTAAGATGTTCAAATTAAAAGGAATTTTTTTTTAACGAGTAGACCAAAAACAATTCTGAAACAGTAACGAATTCAAGTATTTCCTTTAGGATTATGGATAAGTATACTAAGTCTGTTTTCTGGCATATCAAACCTTTGGGTTTACTTAATGCCAACACACAATCCTTATAGTAAAAGATTTATAGTATTACGATTTATTGTGCACAAATTGCTATTTCACCCATGGCTGGGGTGGGAATGGGGTGGTGAAGGTTCATACCTTTTCCAATGGTTTTGTACATAATTGAACACAATAGATCTGAACACAAAATATCTGATTCCATAGTCAGCAACCATATCCAGTATGCCAATTATGTACTTGGAGCAAAGCTCATAAGTCAAAGTTAGGACCAAGAAGACATATTGAATGCACAGAAACAGACTTTTCTCTCTACACAAATTTTTGGGGTCAATGTGATCAATTTTCTTGAAAGCAATTTTTGAATTTTGAATTTTTTTTATTTAAATGAAAATAAAGAATAAACAGTTAATATTTGACACAAGTGAATATTCGTCCTGATTTAATATCAGCATTTTAAAGATGGTGTCACCAATATTTAAACTTTCATAGGTTTACAAGATCAAGCAGGGATGGAACCAACACTAAGCTCATTTAACCAATTACAATACTAATAAATAACTAAACTTCTCTCGACAGAAAGGTTTTGGTGAAAAATTTAGTTGCAGTTATGAAATATCAGTGCAGGAATTCTATTGCAGAGGGCACTAATTATATATTATATATTAAATATATATATTATATATACACACACACACAAGAAAGCAAACCTCTCAAAATTTGAACAAAACCGAAGACAGCAAATCTTGGACAAATAAAGGGCTCAATCTATATCAATAAATGATAATAAAATATACTTAGCTTGAACACAGCATCACCGATCATCAGACATGTCTCCGACTGGTATTAATCGAAAAAAGTTTTGATTTATGGCAGTCGGAGACATTTCTGATGATCGGTAATGCTGTGAAACTCCAGTAAAGTGTTAAAACCAAGTACATCTTTGTATTATATATATATCAAAGCCTTTTACAGAATTTGTTGTAAATTATATTTATTGAATCCAAAAGTGATCACTACCATGAAAAGTAGAGCAATTACAATAGTTTATAGTTTACATTGGCATTGACAGTTTGAATTGAAGGGTGTGGCTGTGCAGAAACCCTGAGAATGTCGATGTAAGCCATATACCTATGTTTAAGACATTAAAAACAAACAGATAAACTATCAGGTCTTTCAACACAAACGATAATGGAGGGCAAGTATTGCTGACAATAATAAAGATTTTGTCAGGTTGTTGGTCAACCAAAGGAAACCTAGAAAAGTAAATACTATTTATTAGTTGTACTTTAAAATTTGTGTTTTTGTTGTTAAGGACTAGACGGCATTCTAGCTGATTAATTGCAGAAGGCAGCCAGATTGTAAGACACCTACCAGCACCACATGCAAGCCCCAGAAATTTAGGGAAAAACAGTGAAAAAAAAAAAAGGAAAAAAAAAAGAGAAATCATCCCCCCTCTCATTTCCTTCCCAATTGAAAGTATGAGAAGGAACAAAGAAATACTGCACAAAGCAAAGACCCCCCCCCCCTTCTATGGAAGAATCCCTTCTTTTCTTTCTTACATTTTTCTTTTAAAAAGATAATCACGTGGAAAAAGGATCCACTGATGAGATATTCTTTTTGTCTCTTTTTTTTCTTAAGTTCTTGCAGTAAATATCACAATGTACTCTTTGTAAAACTTATTTACAATTATTCACGAAGAAAATGGAAAGACGTGGTGGTAGCATCACATTTTACTTGGATTCTCAGTCTTTGGGTCTGATGACTTCGTTACTGCTCTTTCTGAGGCCTCGTCTCGTGGAGGAGGCGGTTTTTGGGGCTGCTCCGGCGCAATTTGGAACAGACTATTTTGGAACAGATGATCTGTTAGAGTTTTTTTAGGGGGTGTTGACCCAGTCGGAACAAGATTTAAATTGGGATACTGCCACCCTTGCAACAGAGAAGGTTGGCGAAGAAATGGAATCCTATTTAATACTGGCCGATTATAATGTGACTGGCTACTATGCTCATCAGTCTGTTGATAAGAGTGATTCTGAATGCCCTGGTGATGGGAATCAGAGTCGCTATGCCCAGAAGACCAGTGAACAGGGGAGGAACGAGATTCCAGGTGTTCCGATGGAAGGTCCGGCAAGTGATCTTTCGGAGAAGATTTGTAACCATGACCACTACTAGTACTATGGCTATTATTGTCCACTTCATGCAAAGATGATAGTACGGTTTTTGTCGATGCCTCCAAATTGGATGACGAAGAATCAACGTTTACCTCAGACAAAGACTGAACTGGCGACATGAAAGTGTACGGCGATGCAGACCTGCACGACCCTTGTACATCCGGTGAGAGATTTCTTGACTGTTTGTTAAAACTTTCCATATATTTAATAAGGTTTCCAGGTATTCCATTTGAAACGGTTGGAAACAGTTCCTCACTTTTTTGTACATTCACAGCCATTTGAGAAATAGTTGCGCTTCCAACTGGTAATGGTGACACCAATGTGCCTGGGACAGCCTGCAGAGTGGTGACTGGGATTGGGCTCAACATTGGTCCATTGCTCACATGCTTGATGAAATCCCCAACATGTATCCCGCGTTTATGCAAAAAATTCTCCACCTCCTTCTTGTGCTTTAACTGGATCTCATCCAGTTCTCTTTTTTGTCTAAAAATAAAAATAAAGTAAAAAAAAAAATAATAATAAATAAAATAAAAAAATGCAAAAAAAAAAAAAAATAGAAAAGAAAAAAAAAAAAGCAAAGAAAATCTACAAAAATAGAAATCGAACAAGTTGGTGCAATTTCTGAATGAATTTCTCAAAATAACTATTCCCAACAAATATTCTAGGAGAAACAAAATGAATCATTTTATTAAAACATAATTAGATGTTTGAAATAAAATTGTTACCTACTATTATGATATACAAGTAATTTAAAAAAATAAATAGTTTAATATGTATTTTAAACAGGTTTTTTTTTTAGAAAAAAATGATCATTTTATGAAAGCATAATTAGATGTTCAAAATAAAATTGTTACCTACTCTTATGCTATACAAGTAATTAAAAAAATAAACAATTATATGTTTAAAATACATAAAAGATTAAATATCCAGAGCAATGTAGGAATTTGTTTAAATTAATGCTGTAAGGTGATGCTTTCACTTAGGCTATTATTGAAAATTGTATCCTTTTTAACAATTTTCTGAAGGTAATTAAATAAAATTTATATCTTATTGTTCTGAAGAACATGCTGGCACGACTCACAATAACTAGCTATTTAGAATAAAATATTGATTTTGTAGGATAGAAGTTGTTAATGATAAAAGTTGAGGAATAGACTGCTTTTACTTTATTATATAGATTAAAATTGCCTTTATATACAGGTACATCATGAGAGTTAAACAAAAATATTTGTTTGAATGGAAAAAACAAATTGGAAGGACGCAATTTATTAACACTTACTAGGAATAAATTGTAGTCCATTAACAAGATTTACATTGATATTATATACTAACTTAGTGGCAAAATAAATAATAGTTGTTTGTTTTATGTTTTGGAGGGGGGTACAAATATAAAAATTGTAGTTATTGAAAGAATAAGTATTAGAAACATTAAAAGTTGCAAAGCATTGTAGAGATCAAGTGGAAGTGGAAGCTTTTGAACTGGGAAGTATAATGATGAGGTATAATATATCGCTTTCTTAAACGTTTTGTTTTTACAAGGAAAGGGTATTCAGCTAAGATTTAAAAGAACCCAAACAATTCTGAAACAGTAATGAATTCAAGTATTTCCTTCAAGATTATGGTTAAGTATACTAAGTTTCCTTCAAGATTATGGTTAAGTATACTAAGTTTCATGCAAGAATAGCTCGGCTTGGTTTGTCTTTTTTTTTTTGGCATATCAACCCTTTGCGGTGATTTAATGCCACCACAGTTTTTGACATTAATCTATTTATTACTTAGTTTATATCTATAGGAAATAAGCAGTTTTTCATATTTATAATTGACATATTAAAATCTATTATTATACTAAATGCGAGTTTGGTTCCCTAAGGCTTTTTCTTAACACAAAATATATTCTAAAATATACTTCAGTTCTGGGACATAATTAGGTTTCTAAAGAATTGTTTTAATTGTTCTAGTTACCCGTAATTTATAATTAACTGAAGATTTGAGCAGAAAGTGACTTTTTTTCAGCGCTGTTATCTAACTTTAATACGTGTGTCTGTACACACCACAAACACATATGTAAATTAGATGGCAAAATAAGTCTTTTTACTTCTATATAAGAATAAAGAAAAATAATATTTCTATATAATAAGAATAATATAGAAGTAAAGATACTTAGTTTTAGTTATGCAAGAAGAATTCCTTAACAGATATGTCACAGTTTGTGAATTTTCGCTTGAAATCAAAGTGAAATAACTAATGATAGTGATTGTGACCCAAGAGGTCACAGATACATCTCGTTGCCTATATATGCTTATATATAAAAGTTAAATATTTTTCTATATAATATAGTAAAGGCTATTTTCCCTATTTAATTGACCATTATAGATTTCAAACCAAAACCTTTATAATTTTAAATAAAACTAAAATCCTAAAATTAATTATTAGATTTACAAAAATGATTAATTTTTATGAAATTTTGATCAGTAAGAGATGTAAATGTACTTTTAATTTAATTAAAAAAACATTTAAACCATTGAAAATAAAAGATTCTTTTAAAAACATTTTTGCTGTCTTTTAGTGTATCAAATTTCAGTAGGAATTATTATTCAGATAAAAAAGAGAATAAATAAAGGCTCGACAAGGCTTTAGTTTAATTTTAATTCACTCATTAAAATAGTTTGTATGTAATTGCTATC
The DNA here is from genome assembly GCA_963556195.1 of Sepiola atlantica. NCBI lineage: Eukaryota > Metazoa > Mollusca > Cephalopoda > Sepiida > Sepiolidae > Sepiola > Sepiola atlantica. Next base: position 64,539,946 of record OY744532.1, on the reverse strand, counting down.
AGATGAAATTTTAAATGGCTGCTTTCACTAGTAATACTATATATTTTTTTATACATACTATACATTATTTATAGCGTTTTAATAAAAGGTACCTGAAGAAGATCAGAGAGTAGAATGGCTAAAGCGTTGTGAAAATGGTAACAACCATGAGGAAATTTTAAAAACAGCTGTAAATTATATCTTATCATTTGAGAATGTTTAATTCATTTCTAGTAGATTTTCTTATATACTAAATCTGATTCCTACAGCAGAGTTTGATTAATTAATAATTACATTTTAATTTGTTTTTTGTTTTTTTAACTATGCTGGGTTTTTTTCCAAAATATTTTTTACTTATTTTTAAATAAAATTTAAAAAGTTAAATATAATTATTACAGCATTGTTAGGTTAATATATAATAAACTGAAGAAAAATCTTATCAAACAATAAGTATTTGTTGTTAAGCTGATGTTTTAATCTCTCTTATATTCAATAGGATTTTTAAGTTGACTTAGAAACTCAAGTAGTGTGGTATTGAACGGTACATTTACAATTTCTGTATCTTTCGTGAAAACAATCCAAATAAAGTCAGAAATTGTAATTATTTGATTATTGATGTAAGTCTATAAAATAATTCCAATATAAATAATTATTTTATAGACTTACATCAATAATCAAATAATTACTTTAATGAATTATGTTAATCAGCTAAATAAGTTGTTCGAGTTGCAATGTAATGCATGCTTATGTGTAAAATTATGAAACTTTTGGTCACCACACGTGTTCGTAATTTTAGTGACTTTAAATGATATTTACTTTGTAGTGTTCAACAATCAAAAGGTTTTTTAAATGACATTTACTTTGTAGTGTTCAACAATCAAAAGATTTTTTAAATGACATTTACTTTGTAGTGTTCAACAATCAAAAGATTTTTTAAATGACATTTACTTTGTAGTGTTCAACAATCAAAAGATTTTTTTAAATGACATTTACTTTGTAGTGTTCAACAATCAAAAGATTTTTTTAAATGATATTTACTTTGTAGTGTTCAACAATCAAAAGGTTTTTTTAAATGATATTTACTTTGTAGTGTTCGACAATCAAAAAGTATTTTAAATGATATTTACTTTGTAGTGTTCAACAATCAAAAGGTATTTTAAATGATATTTACTTTGTAGTGTTCAACAATCAAAAGTTTTTTTTAAATGATATTTACTTTGTAGTGTTCAACAATCAAAAGTTTTTTTTAAATGATATTTACTTTGTAGTGTTCAACAATCAAAAGTTTTTTTTAAATGATATTTACTTTGTAGTGTTCAACAATCAAAAGTTTTTTTTAAATGATATTTACTTTGTAGTGTTCGACAATCAAAAAGTATTTTAAATGATATTTACTTTGTAGTGTTCAACAATCAAAAGGTTTTTTAAATGATATTTACTTTGTAGTGTTCAACAATCAAAAGGTTTTTTTAAATGATATTTACTTTGTAGTGTTCAACAATCAAAAGGTTTTTTAAAATGATATTTACTTTGTAGTGTTCAACAATCAAAAGGTATTTTAAATGATATTTACTTTGTAGTGTTCAACAATCAAAAGGTATTTTAAATGATATTTACTTTGTAGTGTTCAACAATCAAAAGGTATTTTAAATGATATTTACTTTGTAGTGTTCAACAATCAAAAGGTTTTTTAAAATGATATTTACTTTTTAGTGTTCACCAATCAAAACGTATTTTAAATGATATTTACTTTGTAGTGTTCAACAATCAAAAGTTTTTTTTAAATGATATTTACTTTGTAGTGTTCAACAATCAAAAGGTATTTTAAATGTGTTCTGAAATGTATGAAAGAAAAGTTTTTTTAAAAAAAATTTATTTTGATTTCTATTATTTATTAGTACTATGACTGATGATTTAATCATGAATCAGTTGTCACCATTTGCAGATAATCATCTGTTTATTATTCAATGAAAATTAATGATGCATCTTTGTGAGTGTCTTTTAACAAAAGAATTATCAGGTTGGATAGAATATGTAATCGATGAAATCAACTGGAATTTTTTTATGTAAGAAATAAACCTAACATTTTCATAATTCACTGACTGCAGTATCAAATATCGATTTGTCAGATGCAATGTTATAGTGATCTAACTGAGAATTCAACTGACTTCTTATATTATATATATTTTTTATTTCCTTTCTGATTGCAAACATGACTTAATGTAATGGTAAACAAGTATGAAATAATTGAGTTTAATTGAACACTTACATGAATACAAAAGCAATAATCATGCTTAGAAGAGAATCAATTATTGGTTAACAAAATTATATTTTAGTACAGCTATTTTAAAATTGTTTTTATTAAAATCTCTACAAATTTACATTTAAGATAACAATTTAAGATACACAATGTTTACATAAAAAAATCAAATTTTTTTTCATGTAAATAATCTGAAACTGGTCTAAAGAAAAACAAAACAATTATTAAAATATTTGGCAGACAGACGTGTCATGTACGTCCACCCAAAATAATTCATATTCTGCTATAGGATGAAAAAGAGAACCATTAACAAATACATCTCTTTGCTTATGAAACTCAACACAATGGACCTATACAAACGATAGCCATTAATCAAAGGATCTTGCTCGATGAGAACATATTGCTATTCTAGTTGTTTGTTTATAACGAAATAGGCAATGCTTACTTGACTGTGTCAGTAGAATATGATATTCAATTTTATTTAGATGTATCATCTTATTTGTACGAGTGTTTTTTTTGTGTTACTCGATTGGTCTGTCAAGTTTTTTTGTTTTTTTAAAAATAATCTTAGTATTTTAAAAACTACACAGCCAAAGTTATAAAAATTAGTGTGTTGATTGTGATGACAGCCTTTAGTATGCGAATAACATTTTGGTTGGATTGACTTGAGAGTTTGGAAGCTATTTATAAAATTACAATTTTCTTTGGCCTGCTATGCTTCAGTTTGAAATAGCATTTTTGGTGGTACTTTAAAAAAAATAATTTTTTATTAAAATTTTTTAAATTTTTTTTAAATGTTATAGAAATCTTAAAAGTATGTTTTAAAACAGAAGTAAATATGGAAAATGTTTTGAAAAGATTTTTATGTCAATACTAATTAACTTTTAATGTTAAAAAGAGAAAAGTGATAAGATTGCGCGTGCTCTCTGCTTTGAATGGACCCAGGATGAAGAAACAAAAAGTGAATGTTATGAAATGCATGCGCCGAGAGAGTGTTTGGGAGAAGCGGCCGACCGTATGTCCGGCTAAGGTGCAAAATAGAAAGAGTAATCTTTAAAACAGGCTGTGCGACATGCAGGTCAAAGAGTACAGAATTTGTACCGAGGAGATTTGGAAGGTCAAACAATTACACATGGTCACACAAGAAAAGGAAATATAAAAGATTGCTCTTTTTCTTATCAGATGCCCAAGAGAACAGACCTCAGCACCAACAGTTTCACCGTAGCTAGAACCCACACCAATCAAGATAAACTAAGGCTGTAATAAAAATATACCAGTTTATTTTCTTAATAGTGAATTTGAGTAATTATTTCACTCTACCTATGTAGAAAGTGGCTATTCAACTAATCTGTGCATGTCATGAGATTAAAAACATTCGCAATGCTGGAGAAAATCAAGTTTTTATTATCTTAATGAGCATCTTAAACAAAATAAATTAAATTAATAAAAGTTGTTATTTTGAAAAATTTTAATTTTACTGAATATTAATGAACATTGTTAGTTTTATATTTTAAATAAAATTGCATCTTCTTTTCAGCTGTTTATTTTGTGTTAAAATAATTATGTTAACTTGTATTATTATTTGTACTACTGTTCTCATCTTGGATGTCATTCTCATTACGTTTTGGCCGACGTAATCTCTGCCTTGTCGAACTTGGGAAGACTTCTACCCGGTCATGGCTGACGAAACAAGACCAAGCTACTCCGGTGCATGATTGAATAAAGAGTTCCGTTAGAAGTTCCATACAAATCTCCGAGTGTGACACACCTGAAGAAGGTCGGAGATTACATCAGCTGAAATGTTGTGAAATAACATCCAAGATGAGAACAACAGCAATTATCAATCCTCATCTAAAAAACTCCGAAACAATTATATTGTTATACTGAATCCCTTAAAACAAAACGGTCATTAAGAAAACAGAGAAAGTATTACCCCCCCCCCCCCTGAATATTTTCATCACGTGACCTGTAGAGATTCAATTTTTGTTTTTGCCCATCTTAGGTCCACTCAAAGCAAGGAGCTCCTGCTTGTGAATAAGAGATGCAAATGTCAGTAACAAAGAGTCATTCTTGTTAATTGAATTTAATGTAGATAAGCAAATTGGAATGTATAACAGAAACTATGAAAGAACTTACCTCATAATTAGGTCCCTGTATTCTTCATCATTTTCTAATCTGATGAGATTTCGCTGCTCCTCAGTCGGGTAGACATCCTGCATACAAATTAATTTTGTTTTTATTAGAACAAAGTTTTCATTATTCAACCATAATCGGGTTCTTTTTATAAACATAATTAGATAGCAAATAATAACAGCATCTTATATTACAGAAGAACGAAAATGATATTCATGAATTAAAATGCGAACAATTTTATTTTTTGTTTGACTAATGCAGAGAAGTTAGCGGACATACACCCCCCCCACACACACACACTTAAATTTTTTATTCAGAACACTATCGATAAAGACATAAATTTCCAGATTATAAACAAACTTAAAAAGATATTTGTTACATTTTTCGCAGTATTCAAAAAAAGAAAGGGAGATGGGACTGTCTGTTTCAGCGATATTCATACAAATTGCATTTTCCATATTTGCATAAGTTTATAGTTTTAAAATTTATATATATTTTTTCTATTTAACAAACGCTTTTCAAACAAATACGTAAATGCAACTTATGTTTTTTTTGTAAATAATATTTCTTTCGGTCAGTTCTACTTTTATTAACAGTTTTTTTTTGTTTTTTTTAATCATTTTCCCTGTACACAATATTCATTTTAAAAATAAATTTTGTAACTTAAATTTAATTACATTTTATCAGTCTAATGTTTATTATTTTGGGTTTCATTTCAGTCAACATTATGCTTTTTATTAAATAATTTTTACCTCTTTTTCATGTGACCCAAATGGACCACTGAATATTCCAGTGTATTTATCATCATTTACTTAATTGAATGTTACTGTAATCTATGTCTTTCTTTAATTCTCTTCCAAATGTTTTTTTCTAATATTAGAAGAACTTGTTCAAAAATGTTTTTCTTTCGTTTAGTTGTACAACTGAAGAAAAAAAAAAAAAAAAAAACTTTTTACTTCCAAATCATTTCCACATGACTACGATAATATAAGCGATGCTAATCCATTATTAATAAGTCTTACATCTATTTATATTGTGGCCCTTCAAAATTTAAAAAGTGATTTTGAAGCGTTTAAACTGCCGATAAGGAAAGAAACCTGGAATTTTGATTGTGCCTCTGCATTATCAAAGCACCAGTAGTCTGATAAATAAATGTTACTCATTTGTTAAATTTCAGCAATTACAGCTTCCTAAATGTTTCAAAAGTCAGAGGCTTATAATAAATAGAAGAAAAATGTCAGATCTAAGAACACTTTTCATTTTATTTATCTTAGTCTCTTCTGGTCCAGTAAGTTACTTCCTGAATTAACAAGATGTCTGACCACCCCTTTATTATTTTACTCACAACCAATATTTATGGTAACTTAACATGCTTATATCTTCTATTGAATATTAAAATATTTTTATGCAAATACGTCACAAATGAATAGGTAAACAAAAATAAATAATTTTTGACTAATTTCCCAATTGTATTTCCTTAAAAATAATTTGTCACCAATAATGTTTACCAAATCACTTACTCAACTATACAAATTGATTAAATACTTCTTGACACAGAAATACTTCCTGCCTATTGATATGTTAAAAAACAAAAACAAAAAAAAAACCAAAGAAAACAATTCGAAACTTTTAAAAACTGTCTTCAAGAAATTGTTTTACACACACACACACTATGTGAAAATCAAAGATTCAAAGAAAGGAAATTAAGATCAAAATATGCATATTTACTGGTGGCCGTATTGTACCTCTACATCTATTATTTTGGCATTAAATTTCAGAACTTTACAACATAAGTTTTTCTGAAAATCAGTTAAAAAGAATAAATCACTTATGACCACAATGAAAAACTATTAGATTATTAGACTATTAATGTTGGGATTTTCTTTTAGAGCACATCAACCTGTTAGATTATTTTGTGCCAGACAATGTATCCATAAAATAGTCAGTTGAAAAGTTCAGAATTTGTAGTTTATATTCCTGTTTAGGTTGATGTTATAAAAAATATGGTTTTGATATTTCTTTTTTTTTGATGGATGGGGTGATTTTAATTGTTATTTCATTGTAGCTTTAATTTCTTCTATGGGAGTTGAAAGTGGTTTATTTTTTCCAGGTAGTCTATCATTTGAGAAGTAGGCACATGTTTGAACATAATGGTAAGGTTTGGTACGTGATAGTATTACTTACGGGTATTAGTTGACCTTAAGATATAAACAAAACCATACAACCAATTAATGTTTTGTAATCTTATTGACTTTGTCCCGAAAACTGGGATGTAAATGATAGATTTGAGATATTTCCATTATTCCTTATCTCAAGACTTGAGAAAAATAAATCCGGGGAAAAGTACATCAAATTCTTTTTAAAGTAAAGCACGAGTTGTCTCCCCTACCACCCCTACGCCGTAAATAATTCCACAAGCATTTTTTTGTTATTGTAAATAACATTGCTTTTAGTCAGTTCTACTTTTTAAAAGTTTTTTCTTCTTTTTTTTTTTTTGTTGGATTTGGAGGAAAAATAATGAGTGTACTTTTGAAAATTGTGAAAAAAAATAATGATTTTTGCCAATTTGGGGGACAACCACAAATTGGCAAAAATCATACCTTTTTCTTCTTCGCAGGGCAAACTAGAGGTTTCCTGGGATCACTACTACTTGTTTCATGTAAATAATCATTGATCTTAAATTTCTGGTGGATTTTGAGCAAAAAAGCCAACCGCCTAGATTTTTACAGACTATCTGGCTCAGTCAATGTTCTGCATTTCTGTGGTTGGTCATACAACTTGATGTATACTTTGAGAAAATAAGAAGACTTACAACTAATAGAGACTAACAAATTAAAACGAAATGTATTATTACTATGTAAGGTTTGTGTGTGTGCGTGTATATATATATATATGTATATATATACATACATATATGGCGGATGTCCATTCGATTTCGAATATAACCACTTTTGGCGTATCGATGTGATATTAGTGCAAAGGTTCCCAGTGAGAGGCGCGGATATGGCTCTTCAACCCTGCCAGACTTTTACAGACCATACCACAGAGGTGGCAGGTGTTGTAATGATCTGAGGGGATGCCATAAATGAAGCCACCTCTTGTCTGTGCTTAATTTTGCAAAACATGCACTCGTTGGTGATTCAACAAACCTGCACGTAGCATCTTAGTTGTTCTATATATATGATGTTCATTTCATTTCGTGTAGATATAAATATTGCACGATTGAAATCAATTTGTAACATGTTGAAATTTCTTTCGTCTACTTTGCTTTGAAAATATATAGTATAGCCATCTGGCTGTCTAGATAACTCAAACTGAAATATGTTCATAAAATTCTGTTACAATTTTAAATTGAATGAAACAAATACATTTCCTACGACACATGTTATGCTATTTCCTTTTTCTTCACTTGAAAATATTTTACGCTAAAATGTAGATTTTTTCAGGATTTATTATTTCCTATTCTAATACAAATTTAGTCATCAAATGTTTATAGCATATTTTTGTTTAATCTTTTGTGTATAAATGTTGATAAAATCTGAAAGACTTTTTTCCCCACCGTGTTTCCATTTGATATGGCCGTTTTGTGGTAATAGCAGTATACCAAACAGTTTCAGTTTTGTAAACGTTTGTTTTTTGCTTTTTGGTAAAACTGCTCATCTCTAAAGAAAGATATAATTCAACTGTCACATTAAATGGCTCATATAGAATATGTTCCAGTCATTGAGATCTTCAGAAGACAGTATGTTTAATGGTGAGATTCGAGTTTATAAATAAGTGAAAAAAAATGTTAGTTTTTAAAGATAACATGGTGTTTCTTTCGTTTCACAATGACATGTTCGACCTCTCTTAAAAAAAAGAAAAATAGCTAAAGAAACGTATAAACTTTGTTATGTACTTACGTGGTAGCTGAAAAGAAGACTGTACACCAAAAATGACGCAAATTCATCCAGTACTTATTAAATTAAAAATAAAAAACGATTTTATTGTCGCCATTTTTGTTAAACTTTGAGTTTTTCAGAGAAAAAAATCTGAGTTAGGGTTAGTTAATCAGTAAACTGAACTGGGTAAAAAAAAAAAATGTCTAGCGATACGTAAGATAGTTTTTTTGTTTTTTTTCCTTATAATTTAATAAATACTGGATGAATTTGGGTAATTTTTTCTGTACAATATTATTTTCAGCTAACACGTAAGTACATAACAAAGTTTATACATTTCTTTAAATATTTTTATGTCATTGTGAAACGAAACAAGCACCAATAACATTTTTTTCACATAACATACTGGTGTTCTGAAGAAGATCTCATCAACCAAAACAGACTGTAACAGATTGAAGATGTAAAAAAAAAAAAAAAAAAAAAAAAAAATGGAATATTTTTTTTTTTTCTTTGTAATAACAAGCAGTATTCATCTGGTGTTGTCCATATGGAAATATATTGCTGGCTAGAAAGGTATTTTTAAAAATAAATTTCTAATATAGAAATGATTACAATTTTTGCTTTGAAACAAAAGTTAAAAATAAAATTTGTAATATGAAGTCAAGTAATAAAAAAAAATTTAGTGCTTGGTGTTACTTAAAAAAAAGAAAAAAAAAACGTTTTCTTACAGACAGCTGTAAAACGTCAAATGGCTTTATCGAATCGAAATGAATTCAAATTATTTGAAATCTTAAAAAAATGCCAATAAAAATAATTATTTCAATGTTCAAACCTTTTTACTTAGAATACATTCTTCACCGAGATATTTTTATGAAATGAAGAAAATCTATTAAAAAAAATGAATTTCTTTTAACATTCTAATATATTTCAGTTATTTTATGGACCTAACCGATAGTTACCCCGAGTGATACCAGATGGAATTGAAGGAAAATTTTAATGGTGTCTAGATTCTTTGAAAAATTTAACTCTTATTTGAATAATATTGCTAATATTGATTTCTATAACATACAAACATTGACACACACTAATATATATATATATATATATATATATACACACACACTTAATAGTTGCATTCCAATGACCATAGAAAAAAAATCAATTCAAAACTATAATCTTCATTTATTCTTACATATTCTTTATTTTCATATTTTGCTGAATACCTGTATTTCTTCTTAGTCTCACAAACAAAATTTTTTTAAATTTATTTTTTCCAAAATATGAAAATAAAGAAATTATAAGAATACATGAAAATTATGGTTTTGGATTGATTGTTCCTATGGTCATTGGAATAAAACTATAAAGTATATATGCTCTGAAGCTTGTAATACAACTTCATTGAGCTTGCAATTTGAAACATTTTCGGATATTATAAGGAGTATATATATATATATATAGATAAGATTAGAAGATCTAAAATACAGCAAGAGAGGTCGAAGACCATTCTAATTATTGAATAGAAAATATTGCACTTAGATACCTCTTTTGTGGAATCATCATCCATAAGGACTTTGTTATATCGACGATATAAAGGAATATCAGGAGATGTTTGCGTAGCACTTTCTATTGGAACGGATAATCTATGAGAGTCTAATAGATTAAGAGGCAGGGATAGATTACAGGGATATAGAGACTCCGTGTCAGTACTAATTGTTAAAGTAGTAATGGGGGAGTTAAAAGAGTGATGAGAATCTGTGGTATCAACACTTAAAAGCCCATCTTCAGGCGTTGTTAGGACCTGCGATAAAAGATAATGCGGAGACCCAGGGTAATTATCAAGATTAGCACCATCACCAGATCTAGGGGAAAGGAGATGATTATTAGGAACAGAATCAAATATTGAAGCAAGTGAACCATTTACCTCAGCCATTTGAGCAGTGGAAGTACAGACCCGTAAGCCGTTAACGTCTGGCGGCATTTGAGGGGGAGGAGGAGGGGGCGGAGGAGCAGTGTTAGTAAAGCTAGAAGCAGCAGTTGGCAAGCCGTCATGCATTGAGGTCACATGGAAGCGGCCCTTCTTGGTAGTGTGGAATCGCTGGCCACTGGAATGCATGTTGTCTTCAAGAAGTGCTTGAGGAGATTCTACCATGGCAGGACTACTCTCTTCAGAAGGATTTGGTGTAATCGGGTCTTCTCGCACAGTGCTAACCACAAATCGTGACTTCTTGTTCTGTGTACTCTGATCTTCAGTGCTGCTAGCATCTTCTGGCAGCGTAGCACCAGCAGCTGACGGATCTGTAGCAGAATCATCAGGCGCCGACAGCTCGTGCTCATGGCTACTCAAAGATTCTTCATGGAATCCCACTTCACTGACAGGTACATGGTCAGCCACCTCGTCTCTGGATTCAATGGTCAGTGATTGTTGGTAGTCATATTCGGAGCCACCCGTTCCAGTTGTCATGGAGGAGGTCGAAGAAGTGGCTTGATATGATAAGAGGCTTGGGTCTTTCTTGTGAATGCGTAGTTTCTCAATCAGAGCCTGTTCAAGGTTAGCAAGATCAGTCGGTGTTTTCATCTCCAGGCTTTCATGGGAATCTTGTTCGGACAAATGACTCGCATGACCATGATGATGGGCTGAGGCCTCGTTTTCTGGCTGACTCTGAGAAGGTGACTGAGGTGGTGACGGTTGGCTGATGCCGGCAGACATTTCAGAGGTTGGCATACTTGCAATGTTGGTCTGAAGGAATGAATACATTGGTGGAAACAAATTTGCCATCATTGGAATCTGACCGGTTTGTTGCATTTGAACTTGCTCCATTGTCTTACACATCTGAAGGAGGTGTTGCATGCGTATGTGCATGAAAGGATCTGCAGCGTACAGATAGGGGAAAAGGAGTCCGGGATATTGAAGCATTTGTTGCTGTTGGAGGAAATACTGTTGCTGGTTGGTAGGAATGTGTTGCGTGTAGGCAGACGGAGGCAATTGATTATGAGCTGAGTGTTGTTGTACGTTTGGATCATGAGTTGCATAAGCTGCAGAGGTCGCTGGTGTCTGGGGAATGTGAGGTAACTGGTTAGGGTCTTGTGACTGCAAACTCTGAAGCATTTGTTGATGGACCTAAAACAAAAAACAAAAATTAGTTACCTGAAGTAAAAGAGACAATGTAAAAAAATAATTAAAACAAAGATAGAAAAGGAGAAGCTCACAGGGTTGGCGTCAGGAAGGGCAGGGCATCTGGCCTATAAAAGTCTTGGCTCAAATACAGAAATAACTTCCAAAGAAATCTGACCAGAGATAAGTTTGGAGGTCAATTTTATTATAGTCGCTCAACACATGCCAGCATGTAAAACAGAAGTTAAACCGAATATGATGATGATGATGATGATGGAAAAAAGAACGGTACTTAAAATATCCAAAAGGCTTTTAGTTTAGATAATTAATTATAAAACAATAGCTGTATCTACCCGGCATTACCCAGGATGCAGTGAAGTCTTTAGTTTTTATTTGTTTACACACTTTAAAAAATAAGGTAGACAACTCCTATTATATTCTTCAATTTAAAATGAGTTATCCCCCTTACTGATTTTTATTTTTAGGTGATTATTTAAAAAAGACTTGTCTGGGCCAGACTAAGTAATTTAAAAACTAAATTGTAGCTAAGTACGCTATTATATTGCCAATAACATGGTACAACAATAACAAAAGAAAATTGGCCAGTCAGAAGTAAAGTTTGATTTGATAGCTTAAATGCTATTTGGGCCTGACTTTGAAAATCCAACAAGATAACTTTATATGTTAGAAAAACATATTCTTAAGAGGCATCCACTTGATCAGAACTGAAGTGTGACAGACTGACAAAGCTTCTTAGAGATACGAGGACACATACATCCATCACTAAATAAGTGATAATGACTTATTCAATTGAAATTAGTAAAGTGATACCAATGTTGCATATTAGTTGAGAAATATATTTCAAAGATAAGTGTAGATACAAGTCCGCAGTATGTTTTTTTTTTTTAGATGCATTCGCACGTCCTTTGGATAGGCTCTGTCACGCTTGATCGCTAGATGTACAGATTGTATGGACGCAACATATTTGAAGTGTTTAAGCATTGCTATATGAGTCTTTGTTTGTCAGTTGGGCTAACATGCTTAAGTTTGAAATGACATTTTCATTACTAAATGCATTTTAAAAACAACCTGTTTTCTTTTGTTTTTTTTTATCACAATGCTGGGATCAATTTTATATTTATCTACAAGGTAAAAGGAAAAGGTAAAGGTCGCATAGCCTGGACGCGCACGAGTGTCGTTGCCGACATCGCACACTGCCCATGGCCGTAGCGGCGGTGATTTGTTAAGAATCACCGTGTCTAGGGCACAGCATATGGAAGGCAGAGCCCATCCCTCTCCTTCCGCTGCCTTGAACCTTCCCTGAGTTTTAGTCAGGTACCCATTTACTGCTGGGTGGACAGAGGGAGTTTTCAGACCCGAAAATTTGCATGCCGTGAGTGGGATCGAACCCAGGTCGTCCAGCCCAAAGACAAGTGCTATAGCCACTCGTCCACAGGGGTTCAGTGGCTAATATAGATATACTGGGTGTTTGGGATAAATTTGTAACTTAAAAAAAAAGAAAGAAAAAAAAAGTAATATTTTGGCCAATAATTGATGTATTCTCAAAATTCAAAGTGCATCTCTTAGAGGATCAAAGAAGTTGGCCTGGGCCTTCAGGCACTACCTGAACCTTGAGCACACAGCTTTCAGTGTTCTTCGAGAGGCGCTTGAACACCAGTTTGATCCTGGCAATCAGCGTGTAGCTTGGTGTATTTCTCAATTACGCCTTGCATGTAATAGTCCATAGGGTTATAATCAGGTGAGCTGGAAGGGGGTGGGGGGGGGTTGTTGCTACTGGTGAAGTTGCGAAAGTTCTCAGACAGCCGCTTTTAGGTATTCCCAGAGGTGTGACACGGAGCAGACTCCTTCTAGCACACATACGGCCTTCCCATAGCCACTCTACCCACCCAGAGCTTGGCAGCAGCGGACAGCAACTCAATATAGCCATCTGAATTGAGTCTGAGTTCCTTTTCTCTAGCTCACATTTCATGATCTTCAAGAAGAACAGAGCTGCAGCTAAGATTTCCAGATTTTTTTATCTGGCACGAATCATCATCATTATGCAGGTCACTCTACAATATGCTGGAGGCATAAGTCTTCAATCACCTCTCCTCCCCTTACCCTTCCATCATAAATTGCTTGAAGTTTGTCAAATTAACATTTCCAGAGAGAGGGGATAGGGAGTAAGACAAAATAAGATGCAAGAAAGAGAGAAAGAAAGAAAAAGCGAGAAAGAGAAAAAGAAATGTAATCGACTCAAGACAGACTTCTTCGTAAAAAAAAAAACAGAAAGAAAAAAGGGAAAGAAAGAAAAAGCGAGAAATCGATTAAAGACAGAAATCAGACTTCTTCGTAAAGAAAAAAAAAAAAAAAAGATGTAAGCAGAAATCCCACTTCTTCAGAGCCCAGAGTCAAAAAAGAAAGCTGATTTCCACCTGTTCTGAATTACAAAAAAGCAAAATTCTACTAAAACGCGGAGGTCTCACATCTCTGATAAATGGGTAAGTCCCATAGAGGCAAAAAACACATACAGACACACAAAAAATTGTCTCAATTTTATTGAGAGATTATTGATAGCATACATCAATTACCTGTTGTGAAAATGCTTTCATAGCCAAGTGAGAATGTGCTTGTTGCATTTGGTGTTGTGCATGTAACTGCTGAGGAAGTGTGTTTGGAAGTTGATGTTGGTCTGGCGTCAGCTGTTCCTGTTTGCCTTGCATGTCTAACCCGGATACACTGCTTCCATCAGACATTGGGGTTGTGGTGATTGGAGTATTCTGTAAGAATATATTCAACTGACCCACCTCAGGTACCATTGGGTTAGGAGTGGCACCAGCGTTAGACAATGTACCATTGCTAGCTTTCTGGGTAGCAGTCAGCTGAGCAAGTTTTTCCTGTAAATCATTCAGATCCATGGGGACATTGGAAGGTAATGAATGCGACCTAGACAGCCTTTCATAATCTTGGTATGCATCAGATTCAGAAACCATAGTCTTTGCCGGTCCTTGAACATCGGGACATTCATAAGCAGTCTCTGATGTTTCAATAGAAACAAATTCTGTCGTTGATCTGGTATCCTCATCATCTTCGGTTGGCTTTTTTTCCAAAGGATAGGATTCTTGGACTTTACTAACTACAAATCGTTTCTTCTTGGTTTCAACAATCGATTCCTGTTCATTTGAAATCACTGTCTTAGATTCGGATTCGGTATCACCTCCTTCAGAGCCTCTGGAACTGTCAGCCTGTTCAAAGTGGAGTTTCTAAATAAACAAAATAGAAACAAAACATTGAAAGTGACAGAAACAAACAAATAAAAAGACAATATTTTTAAGCAGACATTTCAATTATAGTCAAAGAAAAAAATAAATAAAGTTACTTTACAAATTGAGCATTCACAAATTAGTTTTAAATATCAGTACAGTATAAAGAGCATTTAACTTTCAAATTGAAAGATTAAAAACAAAAGTAGAAAATTAAATATAAAAAAGGAACAAATAAATTATTTTTCAAAATTACATTTTATACTCATAGTGAGATAGGCTTTTAAGTGTGAACAATCACAAGAAACTTATTAATACAACTGAGAATGACAATAAGCAGAAATAAGGGTAAATTTGTATATTAACACCTTCAGCTATACCCAACCCCCGAGAAAAAAAAAAAAGAGATTCTACTTTTTTTAAGGCGATTACATATGAACACCCAAAAAACCTTGGCAGAGAAAAAAAATGTAAGAATTAAGAGTGAGGGATCAGTTTCATATGTAAATTTAACGTAAAATGATCTGCATTTTCGAGCCATTCTAATCTTTTAGGGAAGTTACTAAATTTTTTACCACTACCCCCAAGTCCGAGTGGCAAGGTCGTAAAACCACATACCCCCCATCAAAAAAAAACAAAGAAAAGGCATGAAATTTTTGGGGGATAATGCCCTAAAGCGCTAGAATGACCTGGAAATTTGGGATCATTTTACATTAAATTTATATGAAAAACTGATCTCCCACTCTAAAATAAGGGTTTTTTTTATTATTAAAAAATAATTTTTTCACATCAAATTTTTCAGAGTGTTCACACGTAATTATTTAAAAAAAAAAAAAAAGAAAAAAAAAGTAAAATCTCATTTTTAGAGGGCTGGTGATTTAGCTGAAATTGCAATAATACCGAAATAATTTTAGTATATCCAAGAGTTTCTGTTGAATATTTTTAAGCAAAGGAGTATATTTATCATTTAATAAAATAAAAGCTTGCACATCAACGATAAATAAAATTTTCTAAATAATTTAAAGATTATAGTATTAATAATCAATTTAGATATTAACTTTTGGAATATTGCTGAGCACATGTTTTTAGAATGTTGATTGTCTAGAACAGGGGTCTCAAACTCAATCACACAAAAGGGTGATTATGTGATGAAAAAAGTATGTGAAGCAAGCCAGAGGCAGGTGAAATCACATGGGAAGATGGGGGGGGGCATTACTAATGGGGATGACATTAACCCCATTATGTGTGTGGGAAGGGAGATATAGATAAGAGCTCCCCACCATCGGTAGAAGCACATTTTCTTCAATGAAAAGTACAAAGAACCATCTGAGATACAATCTCACACCAAATACGGGTTGTGAAATGTATCGTTTCTCTCCTCATAAAAAACAAAATCTTTCCATGTCTTGTATCTCGATCATCACCCACTTCAAAGATGCACCCTTCCAAAAAGAAGACAATCACATTTCACTAATCTGGTTTTACTCCTCGCTTAAAAAAAAAAAAAAATAAATAAAAAGTTGTTTCTTATATTAAAAACAAAAAAGATAAATAAAGAGACTTTGCCACAAAGTACATTTCCACTCTTTTGGTGGGTAACTGATGAAGACTATGTGGTGGTAGAAGAGGTACAATTTGAGGAAAATATTCAGAAAGATTATAATTTCAAGTGGGCCGCAGAAAGGTAGTTTGTGGGTCGCATGTTTGAGACCCCTGGTTTAGCACATGTGACAAAGAGGGAATCCATTGACATACGACAAGGATTGTTCAGAAAGTTTTAAGTCTCACCCAGAACAAACATTTTAGTTATAAATAACAAAGTCTCACCCTGCAGAGACGGTTATTTTATAACTAAAAAGTTCTTCTGGGTGAGGGCTTAAAACTTTTAAAATCTGACAAGATTGCACTATTACTTAACCCATAAATTGCATTAGTCATTGTTTTTATAATTAATCAGACATTTACAAAACTGAAGTGAATCACGAAATTACACATTTTTTGAGCAACGAGTAAAAACTTGCTTTTTTTAATGGATTCATTCTTTAAAGAAAATATTTTAAGTTGATGCAAAACTTGTCATATTTAAAGTGAATAAGTGATCAGAATTGAATGTGAAAACACGGGAAGAATTTGTTCTAGTCACGTGGAATAATTCATATTGCTTTAAATATAGCATGCTTCAAGATGTAATTGGCAGTGGAACTTAAAGATCTTCAGATTATAAACAAAACATGAAAGTGTAGCAACATAAGTGCGCTTAAAATTTTATCACGTAAGCAATGTTATGATAAAAAATTCGCAGCATATGGAAAAAGCAGGAATCTCAAACGAGGAAAGATTATTATATCAGAGTTCAACTCAATTGATCTAGTAAAAATTAATCGGGAGGAGAAGGGGGGGGGAGATGAACTTAGAAAGCATTTTTTGAAAAGAATTGGGAGATTTTTCTTTTTTTTTTTAACTGTCGCTGGTACATAAGCCACCTTCCAAGCATAATTTTAAGAAATAGTGGAAAAGAAAGCAGAAAAAGAAAACAAGTGTGGCTTAATCCAAATCATTCTCTTTATATTAACAAACTTAAATATAAAACGTAGATGAATGTGACATCATAGAACCGAATATTATGTCACACCACTAAGCTAAATCAGTTAAAGCTAAAACGAATGCTATTTTTAACATTTAGGAAAATAAACAACCAAAGAAAATAAAAATAAAAAAATACAAACATAAAAAATTAGACATTGACCGTTTTTTACTATAGGAATAACCATACACATCAAAGCCAATGTTTTACTTATATTGACTAGGGTTTTTCCAATGTATTTCATAGTACAAATATTTTCCAATGTATATTTATTTCAATTATTTTGAGTTTTTGAAAGGGTTGTGAGGGGGGGGGGGGCATAAATAACTTATGATAACCCTATTTGAAAATTTAAATATTTCCAATTTCCATGAAATTGGAATCATAGGTATTAGAAATCAATTAAGCAAGATTCCAAAAATGTCAATTTCTTTTGAGTATTTTAAAGGCGTGTGGGGGAACATAACTGTCCGAACACTAATTTTATATTTAAGATTTGCATGAAATTTGAACCACAGGTGTTAAACACCAACCTCTTGAACTTACTAAAGGTTCCAAATATCTCAATTTTACGAACCTAGCTCGGGACGGATGTACCAGCTATAATAGAAATTATATGCCTGCATGTCTGTAACCAAAACTATGTCACAGTTGACAATCTTTTTAGAATTTAATAAAAAAAATGTTTTCATTTTTAGAAAAAGTATCTTTTTTGAATTCATTATGAAACTTTAAGATAAATAAAATACTGTGCGAAATCATTTTTAATGCAATTAGAACATTGACCAAATAATTGTTTTTATTTTCAAACCTAATATTTCAGAAGTTACTATTTGTTTTAAAAACTATTTATCATCATTACAACATACGCTGAATATACCACGGAAATCTTTTGAAATGTCAAGAGAAAAAAAATATCTCTCGTCTGTTAAAATATGGCAACGATAATAAAATGATGAACAAACGCACGCACAAAAAAAATAAAAATACAACCCAAAGGGAAATAATAGCGTAATTTACATCTTTCCAGTTCACAAAAAAAAAAAAAAGCATTTCCATTTTCACTCATGATTGTAGCAACTGTAAAACCCTTTCAAAAAAAACAAATACTTATCTTAAAAAGTACCTCATTCAGATACATATTAGGAGGGCGACGGACACTGACTGGTGATACGTTATCCACACTGATCAGAAAGCTTATGTAATCTTGTAAATAGCAAGGCTCAGAAGATTAACCACACCCATCACCATTACTGTCAGAAGTCTTGCTAAAGCATAATTTAGGCTAAAGAAATGGTGAGAGACATGCAGTTTGAAATAGAGCTAAAGCAAGCGTCATTCCATTGAGCACCCATTTTCTCCAGCTATGGCAGATTGCGCACTACCATGGCTCAGTTTCATCCCAAATTTCCTGTAGCTTTGTACATTTAAGTTTGAGATGAGGGTATTTGTAAATATTTTCTCACCAACGTTTTAGTGGCTGACCCATATATTCCTTAGAACCATTCCCTCCAGACATAATTTAGAATGACCATTATGAAAGCATTTGACAAATGACGGAAGAGTTTCAGAACTTTACTTTTGATTATGCACATCACCAGGATTACTTTGGTGTAGCATCCAGACAGAAGGTCTTCTAATTTGACTGGCTCAAAGTGTTTTGTAGTTAGTCATCAACTCCATCAGGTGATTTGGAAAGGTCGCAAATTTGCTACTCAAGAATGAAGTTCAATTCAAACATTAAAAGCCGTAAAGTATGACAGAAAGGATACATGTTGTAGAATTTACATTTGATGTCAGTTTGAATAAGTCAAGTTTACAGATGGTTCCATTGCATAACATTGTATATATTCGCAGAATTTGAGCGTATGCTAAGATTTTCTAATGGGAGCTTAACTCTACAAAACTTAAAACCTTTTTAAACCCATAACTTTAGTCATGTCAGCTATAGTTTCACACTTTTTGCCATAGCAGTGGATGTTTTTGATTGTATCTAAGTATTTTTGAACCTCCAATCTTCTGCACGTAAAAAAAAAAAGTGTCTTAAATTTAAACTATAAGTAACACACACAATGATATCAACTGCCCCAAAATTAAACTTTGCTCATTAAAGATCCCAATAATAGGATCTTAACTCTACAAAATTAAAAATCCATAACTTCAGTTGTGTAATCTCTAATGAGACACTTTTTACCATATCAATGGCTTTGATTACTTTCTCTTGCACCTATTAAAGAGTTTAAAAGTGTCTCACGAACCCACCTCCAGCTAGTCCTCCACTTCATAAGAGCAATGTGTGTATATATATATATGTGTATATATATATATATATATATATACACACATTGCCCTTATGAAGTGGAGGACTAGCTGGAGCAATATATATATATATATATATATATATATATATATATATATATATATATATATCTCCTGGCACACAAAAGTAAAAAAACAAACAAACAAAAAAAACTGTCAGACGAATCAATTACAAGTATTTAAGGGAATTGAGAAAGCAAACAGCAACTCAGCCCCTCAATCTATTTCCATAATGATATGTTTTTTTCTGCTTTCTATAACAATTTATGTTTTTTTCTTTCCTTTTTTAAACTTTCCAGTTTTCTTTCTTATTTCTTTTTAACTTCACCGATTCAGACGTTATTTTATATAAATAAAAGTGCGAACACTGGCCAAGGATAATTTTATCCTGCCATTTTTGACGAAAGGTCTTCACTCATTACGGATAAGTTTATAAACATTGATTTAATCTCCTTAAAAAGTTGAAATCGAAGCAAAGATTCTGTCTCCATATAATAATCTGTTTTAGAGAAAGTGTCTGTGAGAGAAGCAGCATCATTAAGAAGGTGCATGCAGTGCCAGAAAGCCATGTGTGCCAAACCGTGCACCTACGGGTACCACCGTCGAGAGAGGATCACTAAGTAGTTTGTTGCACACATGCGTTGCAGCGCAAATAAAAACCTTCCATTATTTACTTGTTTTTTAACCAGTCTTTTTCTTTGCTGGATTAGCGATGAGATTTTCTTAAGAAGAAAAAGAACCAAGGAAGGAATATATATATATTTATATGTATGTAGACAGAGAGAGAGAGACACAGAGAAAAAGAGAAAGAGAAAGAGAGAGAGAGAGAGAGAGAAAAAGAGAAAGAGAAAGAGAGAGAGAGAGAAAGAAAGAGAGAGAAAGAAAGAGAGAAAGAAAGAGAGAGAAAGAAAGAGAGAGAGAGAAAGAGAGAGAGAGAAAGAAAGAAAGAGAGAGACTCAGATCTGTTAAGGTATTCTTCTTGAATAACTAAAAATAATAAGTCTCTTTACTGATTTATATACATTGTTGCTGTACACTTTCTTGTGAATTGTTGCTTTTTATTTATTTTCGTAATTATTGTATCTTTGCATTTTTAATTGCAAATTTAATACCCACTAAATGAAATAAAATGTCCACATGACTGAAAAACAAAAAAACATTTATTTACGTAAATATAAATTCTTATCAATTCAAGGTTGTGGGAATATTCTGTCTACACAAACACAGTTGCCGCATATTAATATCTACGGCTTCTAATTATATTATCAAAATGATGTTTAGACCATGCTCTGCTGTACAAAAACGCTGTGTCACATGACTCTTTCCCCAATAAATGTTCCTCGTAGCCAGAGCTACTGGTCTGAGAGTGCCTGGATGCATGCAATTTGAAAGTACGAATATTGATAAGTTGATGGGAATATATAAGGTTTCTATTATTATTTTTCTTATTTTTTATTTTTTATTTTACTTTGTATTAAATTTGCAAAAAATAAATAAAAAGCAACAATTTAAAAAAATATAAATCCAACAATGTAAATAAATCACTAGAGACATTTTTAGTTATGAGAGAGAAATAGAGGAGAGGGGTAGAAATAGAGTGATTATACGGGAGCATATGGAAACAAGAATTCAATTTTTAAATCTTAAATAGAATTTTCTATTTTTTTCTTTTTCAGATGACTATACATTCAATCTCAAGTATTCTTCTAATCAGTAACTAACATTGCAACAGTCTATTTTTAGATTTAATTTACATCCAAATATATTTGGGGAAAGGGAAACAAACTTCAAATTAAACATTTTTAGTTTGTTTAGAAGCATATCAACCCCCTTTTGGGCAATTTAATGCTGAAGCACAACACCTATTGTAAACGATTCATTATATACACTTAATTGAACACAAGTTTCTAATTTTAGTAAGAGTTTTATATTAAAGTAAAACCACTATAGTTTTACTTTAAATACAAAATTCGGTAAGATATTTTCCCCATATCAATCCAATGATTCATACATAATCCCTTAGAGATTTCCGTTCACAAAAATATACATTACAGATCATGCTATCTACACTATTTAAAAGGTTTGTAACCGTATAACTAATATTGGAGGTTTACCTTTGCAGAATCCATTTCAGCAGAATGTCTAGATTTTCTAGTCACACAGGGACTAGAAGTTGGAGTGTTAGCAGCACTTATACACAGAGACACAGCACTTGAAGGATCATGTTTGACTAATTTGATAGCTCCTTCCATCAAATCAATAAAGTTATTCACTTGAGCCTCAGGCAACAGATCGACACCAACCTAGAGAAGAAAAACATTTCTTTTAGTCAACATTTGGTAATGGACAGAACAGAAAGAATAAAAACATTTAAAATTTTATTTTATTGTCTTTAGCAATTTTGAAAAATAACCAATTTCTGATTTTAGTTTTTTTTTTTTTTTTTTTTTTTTTTTACTTTCCAGCAGTTAACAAGGTCACGTTAACGTTTAACATAGCGGACAATGAAGTGAAAGTAATTCTTGTAGCTATTAGTAGACAGTAATGACTACCGGAGTTACCCCCTGCTGATTTACGCGTGGCCACAATCTGCCCTATCTTTAAAAAGGTGACAAAGAAGACCCAATGAATTACACACCAGTGAGCCTCACCTCTATCATCTAAAAATCCACGAAGTTCAACTCAAGCGAGCAATCATGGCTCATCTTACATATACTGTTACCATCTCTCCATCTCAACATGGTTTCATTCCAAAACGTTCATGTCTCACAAATTGACTTGTGATGGAAGAATTGGTTACAAGTATAATAGACGACGGAGATACTGCTGGCATTGTCTTTTTGGACTTTGCCAAGGCCTTTGATTCTGTCAATCACCGCTTACTTTTATATAAACTCAACACCTATGGTCTTCATAAATTGATTATAAGGTGGATAAGATCCTTTCTTGGTGATCATATGTACCGGGTTCAGATAAATGGCAGTGTCATCTGAAATGGATGCTTGCAGTGGTGTTCTTCAAGGCTCCATGCTGGATCCTATTCTTTTTCTCCGACATGCCAGAAGTGATTGGTGAAAACATGCCCCTATTTGCAGATGACGTCAAATTAGTAGCGTGTAGAAGCAAAATTGAAAATCTCAAGTCTCGCCTTCAGCGTACATGGAAATGGTCCATTGAATGGGACTTGCATTCAGGCTGTAAACAAAGCAAGAAGCATTCTATTTCTCATTCGATGTTCTTTCTGCAAACTCACTCCTGAAATATTTCTCCCACTTTATGTCCCCTCATCAGACCACTGTTAGAGTTTGGTGTCCAAGCCTCTGCTCCATATATAATACATGATCTCCAGCATCTGGAGAGAGTTCAAAGACTGACTACTAAAATGGTGCAGGGTCTATGGGATCTGCCCTATGAAAGCCGACTCAAGAAACTTAACCTTTTCTCCCTTGAGCGCCGACGATTACGCAGTGATTTTATTTTGGCATACAATCTCCTCAATGGCCGTTACGATATACCTCAGGATCTATAATTCACTCCTGCACCAGAAAGAGGTCTACGCGGACACCACAAGAAACTATTTCGACGCAGATTTTGATTTAACCGGAAAAGGGCCGCCTTCTCAATCAGGATCCCTGGACCTTGGAATAGTCTCCCAAGCAAGGTAATAAATGTGCCAACAACGCAGCAAATCAAGGTGAATTTGGACAGGTGATGGACTACTCTATCCTCTTCTGTATAAATTTCTACCACCCTTTTCTTACATGGCAACTTAAGCACGCTTGTTTTATTTTTTGCCAAATTACTTGAATAGAAATTTGAACTGTTCTATCTTACTTGAAAATAAGTTCCATAACTCGTTTGGTTCCAATACTTAAATAAAACTAAGTTACATTTTTTTTTTTTACTAAGGAGTCACCCCTTATCAAGGCCAAAAGCTACACAAGGATAAGGGTTAATGAGATGGATGGATTGTCAGTTGAATGATAATTGATATTATTAGAAGATTGAAAATGATGCATGGAGTGAAAAATTTTTATTACTTATCCTAATAAGTAATAAAGTTTTTTCGTTTATGACAAGTATTTGTTGATACTGGATTTGAAGATAGCTGTTATAGTCGGCAGGAAACAGTCTTGTGATAATGTGTTGCACAGATTGGAAGTTCTTGGAAAGAAACTCTGTTTATAGAAATTCCATTTGATGTTAGACATACAGAAGAAAAATTCTTTGTGGTGGTGGTAGGAAGAAGAGTTTTTGCTGTGAATGTCTTACAAGGAAGAACCAGAGAGTGGAGCTCAGTTGAGCACTTTCCACGGCAATAATGATAGAGTAGAGAAAAACTAGGAACATCTCTTCTATGAGAAAGGGACTGTAGTCCTTTTCTCACAGAATAGACATGGCTAGTTTTTATAGTAGAAGAGATCATCCCTAACTAGATTGCAAAGTCAATTTTGTACTTTGTCACGGCAAGAAAGAGTGCTCTGAGCCCCATCCTCCAGACATGGCAGCAGTACTCATTTTTAGGACGTATCTGACTCTTATATAGGTAGAGGATTGTATGTGGAGTCGGGTAATTTCAAGAGTTTCATTTTGTCGCCTGCTGTATCAAGCTCCCATTGAGTCTGCTTTATAGTTAGCAAAATCAGATTAATCATAAATTAATTTCTAGAATATGCACTTTGCGTTTTGTTATGCATGTATTCCATAGATGGGGAAAAACATTATTTCAAATGAATACAGATCAAATACTTTGAAGATTGTTCAAAAGAAAAGAAAAAATGTATCGTTAATTACATAATAATAAATTGCTATTATCAGGTCACATGAAAGACAAAGTGGCTAAATTTTGACAGAAGCTTCGGAATTATTTGCTCATTTTTTGATAAAAGAAAAATCTGAATGCTTATTTATGAAAATAAAAAGATTGGGATCACTAAATTCTATAAATTAAAAAGCTTCAATATTTTACATGTTCCCACATGGGAATTTTACCAGGTAAAAGATTACTTTTAATCTTTGATATATTTTTAGGAGACAGTTTTACCTAATTTTGAACGCAACTCGACATATTTCCGTATGTAAGATGTTATGAAATATCCAAAATCAGTGAACATAAACAATCATACCAAATTTTCAGCTATTTCCTCGGGTTTATCATTTTCCAGAGTAAATTTGTAAGTAACAGAGTTCTTGTTGGCAATATCTAATCGACATTCCACCTCTTGGCCCTCTGCTTCCACGCTCAAAATGGTCAGTTTCAAACCTTTCTCGCTACGTCGCCTTTTTATACGAGATTTTCGACGAGATTTTTCAGCTGCAGCAGGAGCCGTACCATCACTTTCACTGTTGAGGAAAGAAAAGTGGAGGAAAATTTGAGTTAATAAACATAAATTTAGTATCCTCTCTAAAAAAGAAACAAATCAAAGAAAATATTACCAATTCTTAAAAATATTTTTGACAGAATTTTTTTTTATTGAAATAAGACATGAGAAGCTTAACATTTCAAAAGAGTAAATTTTATTTTTTCTGAGAGCTGAAATCTTTTGCCACAATTAGGTATCATCTTACACTACCTAGTACCTTACAATAACGGTTTACTATCAATATTATTACTGAAAAATAAAAATCAGCTCATTCAGTAATTAAAAAAAAACAACACTTTCCACATTGCTTGTTCTATTTCTGCTATCAAATAACCAATTACATGCGTTTAGATTACATATTACACTATTTTGTTTGTGAAATTTCCGTTGTTCTTTTTATAACACTTCAATCTAAACAAAACATTATTCATTTCTTAAAATGGAAATATTTATACTTACTTACACACTTAATAATCAAATAAAATACAAGTTCCTGTCATCAACAAAACGAAACGTAGCGCAAAAAGCCAATTTTTGGAGTGAATACTATAATCATCATAAACCTTTACAATCTTGTCACATTTTTATGATAGTTTTGATTTGATTTTATGTCATGTTAAAGATGGCCAACTCCCTATATAAAAAGTAGGAGATATGTAATAACAGTGAATAAGACGAAGTCAAATACTTTGATAATAGTATATTTATTCGATCAAGGAATTCACATATATAATATATATGAGAAAGGAAGGATGAAGGTAATCCGACGTAATGGGAAATGAAAAAGGAAAAACCAAAACGGATGTTTTTTTTTATATATTCATCAACGTTTCGTCTTTATTTGTAAGACTTCCTCAGGATGATAATTTTAAGAAAAATGTCATGCAAGTACATGAAAATATTGGGTTGACATGATGGGTTGATGAGAAAAAGTAGTAGCCACTACTGGGTCCGGACTTAGTGAAGTCAGTAGCATGGAATGAAATTAATGAGGATAGTTCTGAGTAAAAAAGTGGAGGGGTGGGGTGAACGGAAATAATGTGGATATATATATATATATATATATATACTGTCGCACTGTCTGTCTGACAGCTAATTTATAAGTAATCCTATACAACATTTTACTTATTACATGATACAATTTATGGGTATGGCCGTGTTGTATTATCTCACGAGGGCAAAGTTAGACACAAGGTCGCTTTTTAATGTGAGGAAAATCCAGCTCCCCAAAAGGGGTACTCTCGATTAGAACAGAAATAAAAATTGTCTCAATCTAGAAGGATTTCTCCCCCACTGACCAAGGACAGAATAGACTAAGTGCAGCATCAAAACAGATACTACACTTTGTTCGTAGTCAAAAGGACAATGCCATGTTATGGCAGCGTAAACACCATTTTGATGTTGGGCGCTTTGTGCACCTAACAATAAATATAGTGTACATTTTATGCTGCTGTAGTTTTATACAGACACGCAAAAATGGCAACTCACATAACAGTATATCATTTAAGTAAAATTTGATTGTAAAAGAAGCACTGAAAAGCTTTAGAATCTAAAAAGATAAAAATAAAAATTTTTTTTTTTTTTTTGTACTGATGAGTCACCGCTTATCAAGGCCCAGGGGCCCACTTGAGGATAAGGGTTACAGAGATCATCACAGTTGGACTATAATCGGCACTATGAGAGGATCGGAGACAATGGGTGGAATGGGCAGAAGATTATTAAGATGCATAATAATATTCTTAAGATGTATCCATTCAATCTGTGCATTTAGCGATGAAAAAAAAAAAAAAAAAAAAAAAAAAAAAAAAATTTCAAACCTGAGTGTGACAAACCAAAGATAAAAACAATTTCAAAACTCTCAAATCAACCCGTCATGTATTCTGGGTTATTGTCATAATACGGATCAATTTTGATAATGCTTGTAGTTTCTTAAAAATAAAGCAAAAAAAAAACACCCATTTCCGTTGGTGAAGTGAAATTGTTCCACGAAAAGCGTATTTATTAAGGTGTAATCTCTTCTTTGAGTAAGTATAAATGTTTAATGTTATTTTTTTAATTGAAGTTTGCTAAAAAGAGAAATTTTACACAAAAAAAATAGTTTAATATGTAATCTAAACACATGTAATGGGTTATTTGATAGCAGAAATAGAGCAAGCAATGGAGGAAAGTGTTTTTTTTTTTTTTTTTTTTTAAGTACTGACATAAGCTATTTTTATTTTTAGGTGATTATTTAAAAATGTTTCTATATTAACAGTCGTCCAAGCTGGATTAAGTAATTATTGAAATAAATTGTTAGAAATACATTATATTGCCAATAACATACAACAATAACAAATAAAAATTGTCTGGATAAAATAATAGTTTAAATGCTGTTGAGGTCCAACTTTTAAAATCTGGTCAACTTATTTATATATATTAGATAAATAAGCTTTAAGATACCAACCTTTCCCTGCCAATTTCATCTAAAATTCCTGACGATGGTGGGTAAACCAGTTGAGGCTCAGGAGCAGAGAAACTGCCCGCGGCTGCTATCTGCTGGAGCATTTGTTGTTGATACTGCTGAGCAGCAAATATATCCAACCCTGACAAATTAGCAGCCTAAAAAGAAAAGGAAGATAATCTTTTGAAAACAGAAGACAATCACAAATATGTCAGTTAAAATTTAAAAAAAATTTTAAAAAATGGTTTGCCAACTTAAAAAATTTAATACCAGCAACAAAACATTGATTCAAGGAAAAATGATTTTTTAATTTTTTATTTTAATGGAGAACATTACAAGCCAAACGACTGAGAAAATAGTGGAATTTTATTTTCAAATTTATTTATAAAGAACAAGGCTATTAAAAAATTATCTTTATGATATAAATATATTTGGGGGAGGTGGGGATTATATTTTACTTCATATTTCATAAAATTATTAAAAGGAAAAGGCTTCGATTACATGGTTAAAAGTTTTAGCAGATTTTGATTATAAAATAAATTTTAAGAACAGCTGGTTTGTATCCAATAAGATGTGTATAAGTTTTATAAAGTAGATAGATAAGTATACAATTTGGACGAGTACGGAATTAATCCTTTCAAAGATGAATATCATTAATGTTGGATCTCATCACTTGAGATAAGTAACAAAATAGATATTTATGAGCAGGTAATAAAGTTGTCATCAGGTATTAAAAGATCTTTGATAAAAGAAAGATTAAACACTAATGTCTAGCAATATAATGTATACCCTGCTTCATTTCTGTTATACAAGTGTAGAACAAATTCATGGTAATATATTAAAATTGCCATTACATGCAGATGCATAAGACTTAAATATATATACACACGGATATAGATTACTACGAAAATGTTTTTTTAATTAAAAAGATTTCTAAATCGCTATTCTCAACGACAACTTTTCAATGAAATAATGGCAGAATATTTTTTTTGAGGGGAAAAAATATTGATCAGGATTAAATATTAAAATCGATTGGATATACAATTTTTATTTTTTAACAACACAGATCAATATTCAAGTGACACCAAAGAGTTCTGATTGAGAAATACCAGCACACGAGTTCTTTTGTTTATGCAAGGCTGGCTTAAGTTTTTGTTTTCCTTGAATACAAAAATAGCCTTCAAAATACAGAGGTGAAAAGAAGATTGGGCAATGTTAATTTTATAACAATCTTTGCCAAAGGTTTGTGCACATTCGGAATAATCCATTAAGTGCAGATCTATAGTAGAGTTTGTTTTTAGCCATCTCAAATTTCGAAATTTAAAGTCAAAGATTGCCTAATCTTTTCACCTTTGTATTTTGAGGGCTATTTGCATGAGAAAACTTTAAACCTGACTTGATTTTGTTTACGCGTTGAAGTCGTTCAACTCACATGCTGCTGCTGGCATTTCTCAATCACAACTCTTTCATGTTACTTTATCCA
Source organism: Sepiola atlantica (assembly GCA_963556195.1). Lineage (NCBI taxonomy): Eukaryota > Metazoa > Mollusca > Cephalopoda > Sepiida > Sepiolidae > Sepiola > Sepiola atlantica. The sequence goes on along the minus strand of OY744532.1, from coordinate 64,511,132 downwards.
ATTATTCAGACGTTATTTCTGTGAAAATAGCTTTCCAGGAATTTTTAACAAAAATCTTTGTAATCATATATATATATATATATATATATATATTTATTATTTGGCTTACACTAAAATGCCAATGTTTCAACCAATTAAAAACACATTTTGTTTAATATAATACATATTAGATTACATACACTTACATATTTATTTAAATAAATAAACAGATAGTAAGTAAATATTTAAGAACCCTCTGAAATTTTGAAGCACATTGTACAAAAAAACAAAATGTTACGTATTTTTGTTCCCTGTCTAGGCTCAGACATTGCGGGACGTCATAATGGACATGGCATTACCTCGGATGATAGCTAGAGAGAGGCGTTGGAACATTAAAGCTGAGGAAACCAATAGGTTGAAATGTTGGCTTGCCAGTGTAAACCAAATAATGTGTGTGTGTGTGTGTGTATATATATATATATATATATATATATAAATTTGCTGTACTAATAACAATTTTCGTATCGAGCACTATCAGATATATGACAACTTTATTAGTGAGTAATAATTTTGAATTTATTCTATAATTTAACTCTAATGGTGTAACTGCATATAAAGGCAATTATAATATTCAATAGTAAAACTATAAATCTATTAATCAAATTGTAGACTCATCTAAACCAGCTGTTCTTTGAACACAAATCAACAGAAGAAGCAATATTACAGGTTTTATTTCGCTTGTTATTTTTTTGCTTTAGCTTTTTTTTCTGAAGGCAAAGCAAACAATTGTCATACATGCAGCCAAAAAGCAAAATCCCTTTCATGCTTGTTGGCATTGTGTATATGAATGCAGTTTAGAAAGCTAAATGTTGCTACAATGTGAAGGAAAGGAGGAGTGCTTCTCCTTTGGGATTGATATTAATAGAATAAAAATCCCAAGTAATTGAACAATTACTATTTGTGTGTGAATAGCTGTAGTTTATTTGAACGTTATGAAAGAATTTTTGATTCTTTCACTTGACTAAGTAAATGATTTTAAATAATCCCTGTTAAAGCAAAGTCTTTTTTTTTAACATAGTTTCTTTTATAATAAACAGTGCTGCCTGGCATCGCCAAGGATCCTAATTTCCATATAATACAAAAAAAAAAAAAAAAAGAAAAAAAAAAAGTAAAAATAAACAATCTGCTTAATATTGTGATTTGAAATGTTTAAATTCATTTTGGGACAAAATCAGAGTAAAAATACTTGGATGAGGTTTGAACTCAAAACCTCTCTAAGTATGGCATGCTAACTGATTGAGCCATCGGGGCAATTAGGAAATGGTGGCGCTATTAATTACATAAATGAGAACAGACAGTTCTCTCTTTAACCCCCCCCCCTTCTAAAGTCAAATGTGGGTTAATCGCTTATCAAAAAGGGGCAAGAGGGAGAGTAATTGGCAACGAAAACTTTTGAAATATGATTTACTACTGGTGAATATCGAAAAATTGTTATCAAATTTATTCCTGGTGTTATGGGTGACAGTGGGAGGACTTCTGAGTGCGAGGGTAAAAGCTCCTTTACTTTTCGTTATTTATGACTTATCAAAAATAAAATATCGTTCAGGATTAAATATTAAAATCGATTGGAAATAGAATTTTTATTTTAAATAACACAGACAAATATCTGGCCCTATTTTATTCATAATAGTAAAAAACATTATTATATTGAAGATAACATAAGAATATTGGAATGACATAAAATATACAGAAATAAGAATTAAACCACAGAAGCAATATTTAACTGTTCATCAGAGGCATGAAACCCAATGTTATGTTGAGACCTTTGAGAGTGAGTTACTTTAGGAATTGTATAAGTTGTCACATATTTTAAAATTGAAAGCATTGATCGCTTTAAAAAATTAACATTTTAAATATCATTTCATTGGTTCTTAAAAACAATATTTCTGAACATCCATATGCCTGTAAGCTCATGTTCGTACATTGCCATCGCTGGACTAAGGTTTTAAGCAATGTCTGAGCATGAAACTATTTTTGAAGTGAGGAAAGGCTTTTCACACGACTAATTCAACTCTCTAAGCGACTGCCAGTCTGACCGAAAACGAAGAACAAGTCTACATCATTGGAAGCAACAGTCACCAGTTGTTACATCAGTTTTCCTTCTCCATGATGCCTGCCTTAAACGAAGACTGAATGGAACATCTTCCTCTTTGGTTTTTACCACATCCTCGGATACCAACCAATATATGAGTCATGATACTACTTCACAATAATCTTGCCATAGAAAAACCACCATCGTTTTTTAGATGGTCCAATTTTTGGCGTGCGTACTCCAATAGTCATAAGCTCGTAGAATTTTGGTCCATTTCAACAACAAGTAGTCGATTTTATTTTACTCATGTTATTTGGGCTTAAAATAGTTAATTTTGTAAATTAAATGTGATCATTAAAACAAATGAAAAACTTTGACAATTTATTTTTTAAATAAATGACAAAAATTAAATTTTCTCAAATTAGTAAAAAATATCTTCATTTGTTTTTTATGACCATTTAATAATTTCCAAAATTTAACCTTTTTATAAAGTTTGAGGAATGGCAAAAAAAAAAAAAAGGAAAAAAAAAAGAAAAAAAGTTCATAAACATCCAAATAATGCCCATGGTCTCGTGTGACTAGTTTATACAGACAACAATAATGGCTGACATCCGGGTTATGTAGCAAGCAAAATGCTAAAATACAACTAATTTACAAAAGGACTTCATTAACTATTTGTTTTTTTCTTTTTACTAATTCGATGATCGTTTTCATTTTATTATTACCTACAGTTCTATTTACAAATATTTTATACTTAGCATTTTGGGTTAAAAGAACCTTTCTGGATAATTTACTTGAAGAGGGGGGGGGGGATTCTCAGTTTCCTCAATTTTCCTTCGAAACGCTGTGGACATGGGTCTCACTAGTTAGCTAATAAAGTATCGGTAAGAACCCGTTTTTGTCTTGTCTCCTTCCTAAGCCTTACTATGAGGTGTCTACTTATTATACATAAATAATAACATACTAATATTTAATCACCAAGTTAAAGAATTAAAAAATTGACTTTAAAAAAAAAAAAAAAATTTTTTTTTACTGTATACAGCAATAAACGAAAGTGAAACAGCTTTTGAATATAATGTATACATTTTACATCATTTCGTGTTGAATACAAGAAAACTATTTGACTCAAATTCTGTATCATTTAACACTTTATTCAGTTTACATATCATTTAGAGAAATTAGAATTATGTCCAATTATCAGTAAACTAATTAAATAAAAACACACACACACATATATATATATATATATATAAATATATATGAGATAATTTATTTCATTTTGACTACAAAATTGATTTTGTTTCACGAGAGCGATTTGAAGCGCTCCCGATCGTCAGGTCATGAAAATTCATTATCGGGAGCGCTTCAAATCGCTCTCGTGAAACAAAATCAATTTTGTAGTCAAAATGAAATAAATTATCTCATATATATTTATATTTCTGCTCTATATTTTTATTGAGCACTCTCATAAACCCGGTTCAACTCCCATGGATTTATACCATACCCGGATTATATATATGTATCTGTATATATATATATATATATATATATATATATTAATTACATAGTTTTTATGATGAAATAAAAAACATGAAATAAGGTGATAAATTAATAAGGAAAAATGGGTTCATGCCCTCAACTTGTGCTTCTTTTACAAAAAGAAGGTAAAAAAACAAAAAGGAATTCATCAAACTGTTTAAATGTTTTTAACAAATTGAAATTTAAAGAAAACAGTTTTTTTGAGAAACAATTTTAAATGTATTCATACCGTGAATACCACCAGAAAAATTAAAGCAAAAAAAAAAAAAAAAAACTTTTTTTTTGTTAATACCAAACCCAGCACATAGCTGATAGTTTTCTAAATCTGTAAACAATAACTGAAAATAAATCATTCAAATCCGACGTTTATCATTTTAATCCCTTTCTTCATCAATAGGAAGACAGGTCTGCCATGTGGTTAAGAAAGTTGACAATATGTCTTTCCCACTGGTACCAATGGCTGATAAAAATACTCTAAGAAGCAGTATGCTTGTGAACCACTTGGAAGAACAGTTCAACAATCTTCTTACATAGTAATTTCACCCCAATCGAGTTGCGTGAGACTAAGATTAATAATTATCTTCATGGCCAGCATGACATTAGAAAAGGACAATGGGTAGGGCGGAGAGGAAGAGTTGAATTTCACATTTTCAACTGGCCAGCTCATTAAATGAAAGACATTCGGGATCATTCGTATTTTTAACAGTTTAACATACAAAGTTTTCTTAAAACAAAACAAACTTAAAATTCAATATACACAATTTTTTGTATGATACCCTCAAACCAGTTTTACTAAAAAAAATAAAATTAAAAAAAAAAAATAACAAAGAAAAATGTTTTTGTTTCACAATAAGCACTATTTTTTACAACTGACTTTTTTTTACACGCATAAATTTCATTTTTTGGGGGGAGGGGGGTGTTTTGTGAGGTTTTAAAACGTTATCTTTGAAGATAAATTTATTCATATTTGATAAAACATCAAATTACAAATAATTTCAGCTTTAAGAGCACCAATTAAAAATACCTATAATTTCCTTAATGGGTCAAATGATGAACACAATGATCAACATGTCAAATATCAAAATCAACTTCGTACACTCTTGTTTCTTAATTACTTTAGTAGTACAAGATCAATTGTATAAGTATTTCAATTTTTTTTCATAATTTCGTTAAATATCCTGTTATTTCATCCAAAGTCAATGTGGACATGGAAGGGAAACCGAATTTATTATTTATTGAAAGCAACTTTAACATTCATTTTTGATTGTAGTTTAAAAATAGGGTAAAAAATATTCTTAATGTTTTATTTAAAATATCATGATTTTTCTTTATCATTTTTTTTTACAATCAAATTTTTTACATTAACATTTAAATTGAGATCTGTTTTTTTTTTTATATTTAAAGTGGACTAAAATTTTCTCAAAAAACATAATAAAAATGAATCTTAAAAACATTTAGTTCATGCGATTTATTTTTCACTATGCGATTTTCCAAATATTTAATGTATTTGAAAATAAAAGTATTATTTTTTTAATTATATAAAAAGGTAAAAAAAAAAAGTTTTATCTTTATTTTTTAATGAAATTTAAACTATAGACAAATAACAGAAAATTATTATAGATTTTTAAAAAGACAACAAATTCACGAAAATAGATACACAAACAATGGGTCTATGATATATTTAATAGCAATAAATAATTTTTTAAAAATCATTCATTTTATTGAAATCTTAACTTTATATAATCACACAGATAACATGATTTATATTTAACTAGAATTTCCCTTGTTTATATTTTGATTGAAAGAATTTATGTAATTTATTTTTAATTTTCTAATTATTTATCTTTTGTGTTTACCCATTTTTCATATTTAATTGCTACTAAATAAAAGTTAATTTTCTATTTGCCAGTTTATCACAGATTCTCTCATTCTACTAATGATAGTTTATTTTTAAAATAAAATTCAACTTAATTAAAAAATTCAGAAAAAATTTAATTTGTATTTAACTAAGGTTTTATGAGATAAAGAATGTTTGCTAAAAAAAAATACAGAAAAATTGTATTTTGTTGATATATATAATGCAACCAATTAATTTTGACAATGTTTTTAAATATTAAATTTATTCTTGTTGGTGAAAATCTATTTTAACTGTACGTGACCAAAGCATTGAACATAAGCTGTTCTTTGTCATTTTAGAAGCAAATATAAAAATTGAACCAATGCTATTATGCATAGGTGATAATTTAAGTTTAAATCCTTTCTAATAAAACTACCCAAGATGGTAGGCATAGTTACAGAAATCACAAGCAATTGTTTCAATTATATTTTCAATAGAATTGTGCCAAGAACTCTGAGCAAACCAAAGCCAAGTAAACAATACACTTAAAACCAGTTTTTTGTTTTGTTTATTTAACAATTTTTTTTTAAAGATTAGCCATAAGTTTCATTGTCTTGCAGAAGCAATCTGTTTAGAGAATAGAAATAAAAGTCAAAACCAAGCTTCAAATAATTTGGCTGAATCAAGCTTTGCACCAAGCCAAGATTTTTTTTTTTTTGGTGGGGGGGGGGGGGGAGAGAGAGGAAGGGGGGTGTTTAAAAAGCAAACTCAATTAAAATAAATAAAATCAGCAAATGCACTTAGCAAATGATCTTCAAGTGAAAAAACAAAACAAAAAAAAACTAAAAACATTTATATTTTTACCAAAATCAATTTCTATAAAAATCTTCATGTTAATAAATGTCTACAACTTTACCATAGAATCATTATATGAATTAGTCATAGCAAATTCTAAAAATTTGCAACAGTTCATTTTTAAATGGTAAACAAGTTTTCAAAATTAGTAAGAGGTAGAAAATAAATGGACAGGTTTCATCAATAATAAAAAGGAGTGGCACTTTTCTGCTATGAAAACAAAGACCATCTCGGCAATTAGACAAAAGGTTCAAGAATTTCAAACATAAACCAAAATGAAGAAACTATTAATTTTTTTTTTAATATAAAATATCTCGGTGAAAAGTCGATTCTTTAGAACTAATAAAAACATTCTCTTAAGTCACAGAAAACGAATAAAGCCAAATTACGAAATGGAAATGGTAGGTCTTTGTTAAAAACTAGTAAGAATAAGTTGTTTTTTGTGTGTATGACGGCAAATTCCATAAATTTACATTGTAATAACTATCACGTTCAAGTGGATGTAAATAATCAAAATAGAAAATAGATTGCTATTACATTTTTAAGTAAAACGATTCAAAACAAAAAAATGTGTGCAGTTGTACTGTGAACTTTCAAACCGGTCAAATGCAGTCAGTGAAGTTTTGTGATGGTGACTTCTCATTGAACAATGCACTACAACCAGATAAATTGAAGATGATTCTACCGAAAACATTACTTAGGAATAATGATTACAAGCATATGACAATCAAGTGTTCAAAATCATTTGTAGTGCACTGTTTATAAGACTTGAATTCAAATGATTTTTTTTTAAATTAAGATAATTGATGAAAAAAAAGTTGAGCCTTTAGACAAAGGTTCTGAAGAAAAAGTTTCAGTTTTCCGAGAAAAAAAAAAAAAAAAAAATGTTAGGATCCAAAAAGATTTATTACTAAAAAAAAAGATAAATAATTAAGTTGCCAGATAACGAAACAAAACAACTGCCCCCAAATTGATTCAAATTTAACAAAATTAATTTCTACTTTTAAAATCTTACTTTCATTTAAATGAAACAATTTCAGTTATTACTTCTAATATGTATTAATAGTTCTTTTTAAATACTTTTAAATGCCAATTATTCAAATCATTATCATACCCCCTACCTCAATATAGTTTTCGAAGTTAAAAACAATGTTAACCTTAATGGAATAAATATCAACAGTTTAGAAACTTAAACAATGGTAAAAGATGTAACTTTTAAACGATTAAAAAAAAACGTAGATTATTAAAACAAAAAACATTTGGAGCAATCATAATTTTTTTTTTTTAAATTGAAGCGAACAATTTTATTTATAAAAATAACTGAACCATAAAATGATAACATGTAAGATTAAAAAGATTTGATTATTTCCTCACAAAATCAATTTATTAAATAAAATTATAATCTTAAAAATGTTACTGATTCATTAAATTGATATGTTTTATGGCATATCAATCCTTTTTGTGGGTTATTCAATGCATAAAACAATACTTATTGCAAACGATTCGTTGTAAACAAATAATTGAATACAAGCTGCTATTTTACCTTTAAACTAATAGAAATTGTGGATCCATATTTCTCAATAGCAGAAATTAATTCATGGATATAATCTTGTAACTAAGTGATGATTGCTCACAATCTGTTGTATGAAATAATCCAATCTTGACTATTTTGAGCTTGATTCTAGGTCAGAGATGCTGAAATCATTGAGATTTTATGGAAGTACTGAAATTTTTAAAAATGTTTATGATGAACAAAATATTAAATTAGAAATCTAGTATTTATATGAAAACAAATCTAATTTCCATAAATCTACTTTTTATTAAAAAAAAAATTATTTACCAAAAATTATTTTTCAGACAAAGAGAATCATAAAAAATGATTACATCAGTCATTATTTATTTAATGGAGGAGGCAAAAAAGGAAAAAAAGGTGTTATAATTTAAAATATTAAGATTCAGTAAAATTCATATTTTGCATGCAACTAAAAAACAAGATTGAATATGAAGCTATCATCTATAGCAATATGAATAGATATCATCTATAGCAATATGAATAGATATCATCTATAGCAATATGAATAGATATCATTTATAGCAATATGAATAGATATATGAATAGCAAAGAGAAACTCATCAATAAAACAGCATTTTTCAGACTGATTGTAGAGAGAGATGATATACGGGTGAGGGGGTGGGGCTGCTGTTTATAGCAAAATTATAAAGCAAGCTTAAACAGCATCAAGAGTCATGGGTGCAAAGATAAAGCGGCAATTTGCAGCAGGCAGTCATAACAATAGTAAGAGGAGAAAAGAAGAGGAGGAAGAGGAGAGGCACTGTTGAACAACACACACCTTGGCCTGTAACCTGCTAATACGTGGACTCTTTCGAGGTGAGTCCACACTTCTGGCTTCACTGGGTTTTTTAAGGAATGGTTTCCTAGTTGTTGGGGTCTGAACAACTGGAGTAGTAGCAGGGGTGCATTGAGCCTGAGCTGGCTGACCCTGGATGATAAATGGGCAATCAAGACGACGACAAGCCTGAATACAAGTTCAACAGGTCAGCTAATTTGGTTGGAAAGAAATGACTAACAGACATAATAAAGACAGGTCATTTTAAGAGTAGCATAGACATCTACAATGATACAAAGTAGGCGAGCTAAGGGTAAGAGTTATGAGGGGGGGGGATTATTTATTTCAGCTTAATATGAAATTCAAGATCAGAAAGAAAAAAAGAAACTTCATAAATATATCAGGTTAATTTCATAAAATTATTTATATCTGATAAAGAATATTTATAGACTAGTGTTTTGTTAAATAAATTAATTAAAAGAGAAAATAATAACATTCTAATTATGTCAATGACATTTTTTTCTCAGGTTCTTAACCATTCACTTTTGCTGGGTTGAATTGAATAGCCATTTTTTTTTTAAAGTAAATAAATTGTTTAAAAACGGTAATATCTAACTTAAAACTAGTATCGGATTTTTTGTGAGGAGGATCAATAATTTTAATTATTCGAACTCCTATTCTCATTTCGGTTGTTATATTCACAATGTTTTGGACGATGTAATTATAATTAGCAGATTAGAACGCCAGTAAGAAAAATTGAAATATGAGTAAGTAACAGTTTATATATATTTTATTTCAATTGACATTATACATTTAACCTTGTAAGTTGAGTTTCCATGAAACCAAAGGTATCGATAGAAATCAAACTAATGTATGGTGTCAATTGAAAAAAAAGGTATGCTCTTGCACAAGTAATTGAGCACTCTGGTTGGTTATTTCTCCTAAAACACTAAATATTATATACACACCCACACATAATATATATATTGACTACATTCTACAAGTAGAAATATTACACATCTATGTAAGGTTAGGTTTAATACTCCCAAAATTCATACTAGAATTGTTCACATAGACATGTGGTGCAACAGGTTAATTGTTGGTTAGCGACTTGCTGGAAGCTGAAGGTTCAATCCTCACCACAGGCAATAAAATTAACACTTCTACCCAGTTATGGCAGATGAAATCAGAATCGATCCTGTGGATTAAATAAAGAGTTAAATTCGAAATTCCGTACAGGTTACATCGGCCGAAACGTTGTGAATATAGCAACCAAGATAGGAACAGTAGTCCGAATAATTCAAATTCATATTTCACGTAATTAACTATTTCTTTTTTTTTTTTTTGTTTTTGTAAAAAAAAACTTTTGTTTCATTGTTAATATAAAGCTATCATTTAACTCATACAGTTGTTAAATATTGAGTTTCAACTCATAATGTTGCTACACAGAAGCAGGTGATAAAATTGATAATACATGTTTTTATTTTGAATAAGAAGAAAAAAAAAAACAGACTGAAAATAGAGGAAAGCGATTATAGAATAACTATAAGCATTATTGTAGATGTCTATTAAGTAGGTAAAGAGAATCAATAGAACTGGGTTAGAGTGAGATAACGTTGCTGCATATTAAAGGATTAGTAGCCATAAAAGCATGAGCCTAGTCAGCAAAGATCCATCATGTAAAACAGCCTTGGCTCTAATTGATCGCAGCATTTAGTATTCCAACCAAAGGCTGTAAGAAAATTAACAGGAAATCTCAAATCAAGAAATTAATTGGTGAAATAGTCAAAGAATTTGATTTAAATACATAAAATCAGAAAGTGAACCACAAAATTTGAATACAAAATTTAAGTCGGCTATAAGAAAATATTCAATGATTCAAATAATTATAACCTTTTTTTAAGGATATCTTTATCCATATATAAATAAATGGTAGTAGTTTTCCAGCAAATAAAACTTCAAAACTAGAATATTTTGACCAGAAAACATTAATTCAGCAGTTTTGTAGCAAGGTTTTGTCAAAGAATATATATTTGTAAATTTTACACAAGCGAAAAAAAAGTCTTCTTTGCAAATTAGAAAATATGTAATACTAACATTAGAAAAAGAAAAAATAATATAGCAACATCATTTCAAAAATTACGATAGACAAAAAAAAGAATATATTTTGGGATTTTAATTATGAATTTCTATATTGTCGATGCTATCTTTAAATATAATACATGTGAAATATATTTAAATTAATAGTCAAGAAATTAAATTGCAAAGAATTTATAAGCCCATTACCAGAGAAATGTTACTTTTTAATATTATTTTGATAAGCTTTCTAATGTTAATATTTAGATACTTTAAATTTTAAAAAAATCAAACATCTTTTTAAATTCAATATGGTTATTATTTTTATATAATAGCCGGGCACCACAAGGCAGCCCGGCTAGTTTGGCATAAAGCAATTGATATGAAAATGAATTAAATTTTATGTTAATCATTGATTATTTTCCTACCTAACAATAAGAATACATACGTTAATCATTACACAATTCACCATACTAAACATGACAATCAAGGGAAACGAAGATCGTATTTTTATTTGAAATATAAAATTCAAAGATTGAATTAAAAAAAAAATAATAAAAAAATAAAAAAAATTAAAATATTTGCAGCATTAACAAAAAAAAAAAAATCAAAATCATATGATTGGGGCATTGTGCATGGTGAGAGAGAGAGAGAGAGAGTTTATCTGTATAAATATTTCACCTAACGTTTGTTAAAAAGAAATACCGACACTAAGAGGTATCGTAAAAGCTAATTTAGCTCGACATAACGTTACAGCCTTGTTAAAGCTACGTATAAAATGTACGACTAGTTTCAACAGGTCTCCAAGGAACGAAGGATAAACAAGAAGAGCATCCAAAAGAAAGTATACAATCGATCATGCCAAAACGTATGCAAACTCGAAACGGAGAAACAGACATGGTACATGATCAGTCTAAAGTGCACCACAGCAGACAGTGTTGAGCTGTTAAACGGGGGATAGAATTAGATTGTAATTACTTGAAGGGGACAAAAACAAAATAACACATTGAAAGATAACTGCCATATTTTGGAGACGTGACAAGCAATAATAAACAAAAAATAAAATGTTTATATCACGCACAGATGAGTCGGATCAGATGTGCCTTTTTGTTCGTTCATGCTTAATACAGTTTAAAAACAAAATTCATAATCAAATACTTTAATATTGAATCATTTACTTTCCCATGTGAACATCAAACGAACACACACACATATATATTTATATATATATATATATATATATGAGAGAGATTTTTTACTATAGAAGATTACAAAACTAATAGATAGGAATATTCTTTTCATTTTCATTTGAAAGTTAAATTTAATTATCATGTTATAGTTTGGTCATTAAATTAGTACTTGAATCAAATTGCTATATTAATTGAATCAAATGGCTACAAGTGATTTAAGGTAATGTTTTAATCTTTATTTGTGAATTTATTGGATGTAAATCGGTTCCAAAACTTTCAATCTTTTAATATATAAGGATTTGCTAAGAATTTTAAAGCCAGAAATGACTTTTTATCCGACAGTTTTAATGCTTCCAAATTCTGAAGATTCACAAAGAAATATTCATTCTTTTTCAACTATTAACAAAAGATTGAAATGGCTGACTTGTTTACGATATTGTGATACTTTGATATTAGATAGTACTTTTGAAGTTTTTAAACTGACCGGAAGTAATTTCTTGCTTGGATTAATGTTTAGAAGCAAAAAAGGAAATGTTGTCTTTGTGCTCCTAAACCAAGGAAGCACGGGAATTTTACAATAATCCTTCTCATAATGCATCTTGTATTCAAGATTGTGATATTAAGAGTTTAATTTATGTTGGAGAGACGTTTTGAAATTAATAATTGGAAAGAGTTCAATGAAGGAATACATGTACTTAAGAAAAAAACGATTTTACAATAAAATCTATCGGACAACGTACGAAATGTTGAAATTGAGAATTGCATAAATACTTTTGAGTTTGTTTTAACTTTTAAATTTATAAAGAAAGTTAAGAAACTAAAAGGGAAATGATTGCTGATCGATTTTTCCGAATTATTTTTATTTATTTTTATTTTTTTTACTAATGAGTCACCACTCATGAAAGCCAAAAGCCACTCGAGGATAAGGGTTAATGAGATGGATGGATTGTCAGTTGAATGATGAAGAATATTATGAGAGGATTGAAAACGATTAATGGAATGAACAAAGTTTGATTATTTATGGGGAGAGGTTTCTGACAAATATTTGTTTTCATTGGACTTGAAGATGATTGTGTTGTAATCTGCACTGATGTGGCAGACGGAAAGCTTTTGTAAGGAAACTATTCATGGACATTCCTCCTGACGCAAGGCACATGAAAGAAAGGACAGTTTTTCTTTTTCATTGTGGTAGATGGACAAATTCTTGCTGTGAATGTCTTACAAGGAGGAACCAGAGATTGAAGTTGAGTCGAGCACTTTTCATGTAAATAATGAGAGTAGAGAAAAACTAACAATCTCTCTTCTGTGAGAAAGAGGCTGTATGGAAGAGAAGAGATCATCCCCCCATTAGATTGCAAAGTCAATTTTTTACTGTCAAGGCAAGAAAGATTGCGTTGAGTGATACCTCCCCAGATGTGGCAGCAGTACTCCATCTTAGGACATGTTTGACTCTTCTATGCAGAGGATTGCACAAGGAGTCAGGTAAATTGTGAAGCAGTAAAAGGATCCAACCATTTTTTCAGCAACCTTGGCAACAATTGGGGGGAAAGGCAAAAAATGTAATGAGAGGGGACGAGGAGATGAGAGAAATGAGAGGGGGACGAGCAGATGAGAGTAATGAGAGGGGGACGAGGAGATGAGAGTAATAAGAAATATAGGAGAAAGAAAGAATGAGAAAGGAACAAGAGAATGAAGACGGGGGAAAAGAAAGGAGAAATGAAGACGGGGGAAAAGAAAGGAGAAATGAAGACGGGGGAAAAGAAAGGAGAAATGAAGACGGGGGAAAAGAAAGGAGAAATGAAGACGGGGGAAAAGAAAGGAGAAATGAAGACGGGGGAAAAGAAAGGAGAAATGAAGACGGGGGAAAAGAAAGGAGAAATGAAGACGGGGGAAAAGAAAGGAGAAATGAAGACGGGGGAAAAGAAAGGAGAAATGAAGACGGGGGAAAAGAAAGGAGAAATGAAGACGGGGGAAAGAAAGGAGAAATGAAGACGGGGGAAAGAAAGGAGAAATGAAGACGGGGGAAAGAAAGGAGAAATGAAGACGGGGGAAAGAAAGGAGAAATGAAGACGGGGAAAAGAAAGGAGAAATGAAGACGGGGAAAAGAAAGGAGAAATGAAGACGGGGAAAAGAAAGGAGAAATGAAGACGGGGAAAAGAAAGGAGAAATGAAGACGGGAAAAAGAAAAGAGAAATGAAGTAGGGGAAAAGAAAAGAGAAATGAAGTAGGGGAAAAGAAAAGAGAAATGAAGTAGGGGAAAAGAAAAGAGAAATGAAGTAGGGGAAAAGAAAAGAGAAATGAAGTAGGGGAAAAGAAAAGAGAAATGAAGATGGGGGAAAAGAAACGAGAAATGAAGACGGGAAAAGAAACGAAAAATGAAGACGGGAAAAGAGACGAGAAATGACGGGAAAAGAGACGAGAAATGAAGACGGGAAAAGAGACGAGAAATGAAGATGGGAAAAGAAATGAGAAATGAAGACGGAAAAGAAATAGCAAAGAACAAAAGGAAGAAAAAGAGAAGGAGGAAGAGTGTGACTAACATCAGAGATGTTCCAAATTTTTCGTTTGAGAAAGGTCATTGGTTTTTACATACACAAACCAAATGTTATATTAATTAAATCATTTAAATTCTGCTTGTTGCTTTTAAACAGGTTCAGACTGACTACTCGAACAATGGCTACAAAAGTACATGTAATCATATATAGATAAGCAAAATTCATTGTAATTTCAAAAGCATCAAGACATCCCAGATTATAGCAATCAAAATTCAACTATCGCAATTGCCAATTGTAGAATATTTAAAGTTATTTTAAATATAGCCAATGAAAGTTTTGAAACATTATGGCAGTTATATTTCAAATAAGCAATTAAAATATAAATATTTGTTGAATTTTCAAGAAAGACTAGAAATAATTCAATCATTTTTCTTATAGAAAAATATATATTGACATAATTTTGGTTCTAAAAAAGAATTAACTCCGAATTATTAAAGATAATTTTTATTAATTTTTGAACTCTTCATTTGATTAATTGAGCAATAATTCAAATGCAGAACAAAAAGATTTAATTTTTTGTATATAAGTTTAACACAAAATGGTTCCCTGTACTTTATTTTTTAACCAGTCTTTAGCAAAAATATTACCCAGTTTAAAAACGCCCTTTCAGAATTTCACCCACCTCCTCGATCATATTATGCTAAAATGTATACAACAAACTGAATCACCTAAAAATTGAAAATTAAATTTTGGGGTAAAAAAAAAAAAAATTAAAAAAAAAGAAGCGTGGTTTTGGTTCATAATCGATATAGTGATCTCCCAAAAATTAAATAATAATTTGTTAGTATTCACCGATTTCTCTACTAGCATGATTGCAGTGAACCACTTCAGTTAGATGTCATAATTAGTTAGGACTGATAAAAAAGCAATGCACCAAACACCCAGAACCGACATGTTACAGGTTAGTAAAAAAGGGAAAAGCAAAAAGAGCAATTGCTTTTAAACATCTTAAAGTTTGCCTCTTAGTAGAAAATCATTTAAACAATCTCTAACACTTAGAACTGATTATGAATATTTTTTGTGAGTGAAAGTTATTTTTTTTACCAACTAAATTCAGATGATAGAATGTCAAGTAAAAAAAAAAAAAAGAAAAAAAAAAGGAGAGGGTAAACATTTATAAGTGGAAATAAAGAACAGCTATCTTACTAAATAAACTTTTTTTTTTAATGAAGAAAAAATACTAACCGTAAGTAGTCAATTTACAATAAATCTTTTTAGCAATCTAATTACTTTTTTCTTCTATTTTATGAAAGAAAATTTTTTTTACAAAAAAAAAACAAAAACAAAAAACAACAAAATGTTGGGGTAAAAACAACAAAAAGGAGAGAAGATAAATTTAAACTTGACCATTACACAAGGCACAAACACAACACAAATGTCTAAGTTGTCTTTTTTCTAAGGATAGCACAACGTCAATATGCATTAATAGATGCACAGCCGGCATCTCGTGTGTGCTGGCTGTGCAATCTGGTGCTGCATGGTAAGTGAAGGAGTTTAAAAGAGCCTGATGACTACCTGATATATTGATGCCTGAACCAACTGCTGGATTTGCGCATTTACAGCTGCAGCAGCTTGCAGGTGGTATGGGAATGCTACCCCTTGATTGAACGACGGTGCAACTGATGGCAATTGCACATGACCAGAAGGAAGTGCAGTCTGGAAAAATACAAGTACCTTTAACCTGAACCATTTGGCTACAAGACTAGACAGATTAAGGAAAATTCAAGAAAGGGTTAAATAAAAGAGAGCATAAGTTACAAAGAATAAGTAAAAAAGCAAAGAAAGAATTTGGTGGAAAATTCAAGTTGAATTTAGGACTTTACAGATTTTTAAAAAAGAAAGTCTATGGAATAAATGTGGCATTATAAAAAAAATTGACAAGCTACACGAGATTTCTCAGTTTACTTTTAAATCATACAAGCAGCAATCCAGTTATTCTTCATGTGAACAGTCTGTAAGAAATGCAACACACAACAATTATAAGTCCAACAATATTCAAATTCTATATTTCATGTGCATGTAATGAATACATTTCTGATGTGATGAGCACTTTAATGCTAAGCTTTTCAGTGAGAGAATCAAACTTGAATTAAAATACATATATACATAGTAAGTATAATTTTGTATTTTGCGAGAAATAAAAGCAGAGTGCTTAATTACATTTGTAACAGCCTAGTATATTTAGTACATATGATACTATAGAGTAATATTTCAATTAGCCATTGATATCTGTGGTTTTAGGAAGTATGGGAGATTCTGTCCGTTTGGTTGACGAATACCACATGCTCATTTATCAGTCAGTGGTGTAAGTGGATTAGACTGATGAATGGAGCAGAGAATCTGACTTAGACGTAGGAACTCCCGTGTCCTGCGGCGCATGAGACAGTCAAAGTGATCCATCACATTCGGTCTGTAGCCAGATCCGCAGCATCTCTCCAGTTTCTGCCCGTTGACTTGAATTTAAATTTAGCATACTTTTGACCGTTTTTGTAGCAAGAATATTTAACTGAAGCCAAACCATTAATATTAAAAAAGGAGAATGTAAGTGGAGAAGTTCGCCACAGATTGAGATGAGGGTCGCCTTTAAGTCTTGAAACGTAGGTTTCAGTCGGTTTCGCCATGAAACTCGTACGCCTAGTGGTGTGCGGAATCTCCCATACTTCCTAAAACCACAGATAGCAATGACTTATCAAATTTTACTGTATAATAAATAAATTTTGAGTAAATTTACTAAGTACAACATGATACTGCGAAAGAAGTATGATATGCAATGATACGAGTCGAATCGGAAGATAAATTGGATCTCGGATACAATATACACTCCAAAATGAGATACTAAAAAGAGTTCACTTTAAAAAAAATTTCTGTTGATTGGTAAGCACACAATTCAGCATATGTTTTGAATGGATATTTAATGGAATTAAAATTGAATAAGCAAAGTCACGTTTTTATATAATTTTTTTTTAATAAGAAATATAAAAATACATAGTTTTATGGAGTTTTTCACTTAAATTTGAACAAAACGTTTTAATTTGATCACATGGTACACATGAAATTAAAACTTAATATCAATTCTTTTTAGAATACAATTCATCGGGCACGTTGAAAGGACATTTTTCAAATGGTATGATACTCTGCTCATCATCCATTTATTGAAACAGGTCAGCATTTCTCTTCTTTAACTTAAACTCGTTTGCTTCAGTTTTATACAAATTAATCATTTTTATTAAAAAATGACTGAAAAATGAATCTCCATAAACTGTGGATATAGTTACATTTTTCTTGATAAAAAAAAAAAAAAAAAAAACAAGAAAAAAGTTACTTTCGTTCCATTTTTATAAAAAAAAATTTAAGTGCAAAATCTCATTTCAAAACATTCATGTAACAATTCAGAAATAAACTGACAACAAATACAGTTTAAAAACAAGTGACCCCTTTTTAGTTTCATTCTGGTGGTCCCTATTGTATTTTAGATACAATAAAACATTTTTTTAGCTAATTTCTCAAAATTACAAAAGGAATTCTATTTAGAAAAGATTTCTATGAAAAATAATCCAAATATGGTTTTGCTTAAAATTCAAAAGATTAAGTGTTGTTATCGACAATTCTTATCATTGGTAAAAGTAAAAGTTAGACTATAGTTAAACTAGAAAATAATCAAGTTTGATTGTCACACAGTGGGCTCTGAATACCAACTGAAATATATATTTTTAAGATTTTTCCTTTCTTTCTTTTTTTTTTTTGTTTCAAAATATGAAAACGAAATTTATAACTGTGATTCATTCAACATTAAAACTGAAATGCTGCCATTTTGTTAACACGACCATTTCCCATTACAATTGTTCGACTAAAATTCTCTTCATAGATTTAAAGAAAAGAATCTCAAACTGAAATTTATTTTCAAATTCTATGAAAATATATATCGAAAAATTCTGTCCAGTTAAAAAAGAATCATTTTTTATCAGTATACATGATTTGATTTCGGTGGAAATATTAATCGATAGATTATGCCACAAATGTTAAGAAAATTTAAAAAAATGTATATTTTTTTAAATTAAAATTTTAAAAAATATATATTTTTTTTAATTAAAATTTTAAAAAATGTATATTTTTTTTAATTAAAATTTTTAAAAATGTATATTTTTTAAATTAAAATTTTTAAAAATGTATATTTTTTTAATTAAATTTTTTTACTACCCTACCCCCCATTTTTTTTAATAAAGATTACCTCCCATAAAATAATTTAAAAAATAGAAATATTAAAGTAAAATATTCTATAATTTCAAGAGTGTATAAAAGCAAACTTACTTCTATAATGTATGAAAACTTATGTAGGTATCTTATATATACGGTTGTTTGCATTGCTGTTGCGGCCGTAGCGGTGACAAAGAAGATGAACAAAAAAATAAATGGAGACAATAAAAGTGATATTTTAGTATTTCACTTAATTAAAACTCATTTATTTTTCTATATATCTTTCACTTAATGTTGTAAAGTTCGGAAGGATGGAAAATATATATTTTGATATCTCAGGAGAAACAATTCCCTTTTCAAAAACAAGAGTTTATTTTGTTTGCTGCCAAGAAATGTCCAAATTTCAACAGCAGCAAACAGAATAAACCTTTGTTTTGAAAAGGAGAGTGTTGCTCCCGAAATATCAAAATATATTCTGGACTCTATATAACGTTAAGTGAAAGATACATAGAAAACTGAAAAACAAATGGAAGAAGAATATCACTTATTGTCTCCATTTCCACTTTCACTGCTGACCTCTACCGCAATGCAAATGTAAAATACCTACATATTAACTAGTAATGCACTAAACTCCTAAAGATGGTATGAAATCATTTTCAGAAGATTACAAATACATTTTAGTATTAGAAGAATGAAGAGGAAATGAGGAATTTCCTTTTTTGTTATATCTAAAATTTACTGAATTTGAGAAACGCTTAACGCATCCATCAAAAAAGGCTACTTAAAACAAGCCCCCCCCCCCTCCCCCACATTTTCTTATTAAATAAACAAATTGAAATTTGGAGAAAAAGTACAAAAAGTCTAACTGGTTACATTTACCAGACTGCTTTCTGGATGTAACCTTTAAATATAATGTTGGGAGGGGGGAGGGGGGGCAGATTTTGATGTCCTTATTTTGGGTATAGAAGAGAGAAATTTAGAGAAAGTTATAAACTGGGATCTTTTTAGGTTAAAAATACCAAGTTTGATGAGGCAAGATTTAAAAGAAAAAAGAAATATGAAATGGCTATTCGTTGACAAAATCCTGGCGTATTTGGCATTGCCATCTGTGACTTACAGAATATCTTTCCTTTTAGAGCTCTCTTCACAATTCAAACAAAGAAAGTCTGTTGCTTTGAGGGAGTTATTTTCAAGGAAGCTAATAGAAGTGGTAGGTCCTCCAACTGATCTCATTTCAAAACCTTCCTTTTCCTGGGCAATTAAAAATAAAACAAAAAACCAAATGCCCCTCCCAGCTTTCAGTGATTTTATTCCCTTTTTATTATATTTTAAAATTTCAGTTAATGAAAAACAAAAAAAATTACTTCACCAACTAAGATCAAAGTATGTATTTTCAATCAAACAGATGTTTGAATTTTAGGTGTTTTTTTTATTATTATTATAAAAGCCTTCATTTATTTCATATATAAATGTTTCCCTTTATTTATTTGAACTAATTTTACCTTCAAACACATCGAAAAATATTAATTTTTTTTTAATCATCTTAGTTTAATTTGTAAGCGTTGCAGTTGGCTGTTTAAATCTAATGTAAGTGGATTGCTTGCAAGAACAGTGTTATCTAACATTATATCCTTTATACTATGGGTGAGGGAAGGTACGAATACAGGTACCCCCCCCCCCCTATAAATGATTAAAACTGCACCCTTTCATCATTTAAAAATTAATTTTTTTAAAGTAATTTTCGAAGAGTTTAAAAGGTAAAATTATTTCAAAACCATTAAAAAGACAAAAAGATTTTTTTTTAATTTCTATATGAAATGGAGACTAGTGTAATAAAGAAAATAGTGTTATTATTAATTCAAATAACCATGTCTTTGAACAATGTCCTCCGAAAAACCAAATACGCAAAATTTCAATTCATTGCTTGAGAGATGGAAAAGACACAGAAAACTCGTTCTAAAGTTTTATAGTATTTTTAATAAAATATCATTGCCATTTCTGACAAGTAAATGGTACCTTTAAAAGCTTTTCCGGTTGTCTTCATGAAATACATACCCAGAAATTGTTGGTTTTATATTTTCTTAAAAATTCACAATAGGGAAATTAAAAAAAAAAAAAAACAGTTGCATAGAAAATATATACATTAGAGAGATAATATAAATTCAGTAGTTTTTATGAATAATACTTATATGGTATATATAAGTGACTTTTATATTGTATATATATATAGTGACTTTATAAAAGTAATTCTTAAATTTTTTTTTTATTTCAGAATATTAAATCACATTAGCTAAAAAAAAAAAACCCTCTAAAAATGGAGTCCAAAATCATTTTAATTGTACCAATATCCAAATTGCTTTAAAACTTTTGTGAATTTAAAACTCAAAATTTGGGGCATAAAAGTGGACACAGATTTGCTCAAAAATTGATCTGTGATTTAAAAGAAATTCAGTAATTTTTTCTACATTTCTTTATTTTTGGAGCAATATTGACAAAACTTCCAATTCTGTTTCTTTGAACTGTATTTAATCAATTTCTACATGAAAAGTAGATTTTCAGTATGCACAGAAATTATTTGCAATATATATTGACTATTCATTTTTACATAAAAATGGAAAAGAAATTGTTAAAATAATAAATGCATCATAACCGTTTTAAAACTAAATTCTATAAAGGCACCAGTGTAAATTTGTTTGTGACTCACAAACTGTATCACCTAATTGACCAGCTAAATTCCCACCAAAATCCATTCAACTGGCAATTTTATCCAATCTTTTTACTTTTTATATTGTTTTAAATAGAATAAAATACTTTTCCAAATATTGCATTCTTGTATGATTTTATAGATTTAATTATTTCTCAGCCATCTTTTTTATAAAGTTATAAATAAATAAAAAATCCTGCTGTAGTTTTTCTATATTTTTTTTACTAGCAACAAATGTGTGTAAACATTACATTTTTATGTAGAAATATTTACAATGAATAATAAAAAAATTATTAAGAAACTTAACATGGAAAATAAAAAAAGAATAAAATTTACTTCTAATATGGGAAAAAAATTCCCATCATAGTTCCTTTTTCAAAATGAACAAATACATTTGAAAATTACATTTTTTAATGGAAGAATTTGTTTTCTCAAAAAAAAAAAAAATTTTTTTTAAAAATGTGAGAATTTAGCTGCAATGACCGACTGAACTAAAAGTGTTGACGTTTGTTTTCAGGTTGAGTTCATATATTCAGGTTGAGTTCATATATTCAGGTCCGGTTTAAAAAAAAAATGGAGAGCTTGACAAAGAATCCAAATAATTCTGAAACTATCTTCTATAATAAAACGAATGCATTTTTTAATTGACAGTGTTTTATTTCGACAGGTTTTAGAATGAAAATGGCAGAGGCAAGATGTCCCTTCTGACTGGTTACAAAATTTTATAAATATTGAACATAAATTTAGATCTCAGAAAAAAAAGAAAAAAATTTTCCCACTAAATCCTTCTTTAACTTGCTGTAAACAAAATAATTCAATACATGAAAGTTTATATTTGGAAGGTTATTTTATTCATTCAAATGGTATAAAAATTGTCAAGATTGATTAGAAGTGAGTAATTGAAACTTGAATCGATCAAGGTGAGAATTTGCTTGTCGTACGAAACTGAGCAATCAGTTGGGAATGGTAATTTATATTTCGATCCTATGATCATCAAGATTCCATACATAAATATTTTCTCATATTGAAATAAGCTTATCAAATTATTTGAATCATTAAAAGCATACCACAAAGAATTAGTAATATTGTACACATAATTTAGTAAAGATAGTTTAACTTTTATGCACACACGCAAACTGAAGTCAGTCAATTCCAACAACACGAACATCTCAAGTTTCTCAAACTTTCCAGCATAAAAAGTAGCTTTAGCTCCCCACCCCCACCCCATTCCAAAATACTCGCATCCCAAACAAAAACAATTCAATCTGGATTGATCATTTCTCAGAAAGGAAAAAAAAAAAAAAAAAAAAAAAAAAAAAACTAAAAGTGAGAATTCTCTTGTGTAGATAGTCAAGATGTCTCGGAACAGAATACCAAAATTAAATTTTTAAATAAATATAAAAAATAATCCATGAAAAACAATTGGAAAAGGCACCAAGAAAAAAGTTAAAACAATGTTTAAGCAAGAGTCGAGCAAAAAAAAACAAAACACACACACACACAAAAAGTGAAAAGACCATCTTTTTTTTCAATATTGCTTTATAATAAAGACCATTAAAAAAAAAATCATTTGATGTAAATTTTATTTTTATCAGATTAAAATATAATTGTCTCCTACATTTTATGAAATCTTTGAAAAAAATCAAACTTATTTTACATTGATTATTTGTAATCCTTTCCTAGAAACTGTCACAAGTTAAATAGAGATTGTGATTTATCTGTCAGCTTCATTAAAAACATGTTGAAAATTACAAAGCAATTTTGAATAAAAAGTCGTTTTTTCACCATTTTTAGATGTCAAAACATCTCTATAAGATTGATTTATTTGTTCCCTCACTCAATTTTGAAATAGCCCTTTCGTTATTCTCTCATACTCAATTTTGAAATAGCCCTTTCGTTATTCTCTCATACTCAATTTTGAAATAGCCCTTTCGTTATTCTCTCATACTCAATTTTGAAATAGCCCTTTCGTTATTCTCTCATACTCAATTTTGAAATAGCCCTTTCGTTATTCTCTCATACTCAATTTTGAAATTGCCCTTTCGTTATTCTCTCATACTCAATTTTGAAATAGCCCATTCGTTATTCTCTCATACTCAATTTTGAAATAGCCCTTTCGTTATTCTCTCATACTCAATTTTGAAATAGCACTTTCGTTATTCTCTCATACTCAATTTTGAAATAGCCCTTTCGTTATTCTCTCATACTCAATTTTGAAATAGCCCTTTCGTTATTCTCTCATACTCAATTTTGAAATAGCACTTTCGTTATTCTCTCATACTCAATTTTGAAATAGCCCTTTCGTTATTCTCTCATACTCAATTTTGAAATAGCACTTTCGTTATTCTCTCATACTCAATTTTGAAATAGCCCTTTCGTTATTCTCTCATACTCAATTTTGAAATAGCACTTTCGTTATTCTCTCATACTCAATTTTGAAATAGCACTTTTGTTATAGAAAACACAGCTTGAACATACACATCTTAAAAATATCCATCCGTGTGTTCTTTTTTTTTTTTGGCAGGCTCTAAATTAAACATTGCCAAATTTATAATGAATTTCTTCAATAATAACAGAAGTAAAATATAAACATATTTATGATATACGATTTTGTAATAGCACTTTACCTGAGAAGGATTTTGCCCAGCTGCTTCAGCATGTTGATAAGCAGACTCACTCCCTAAAACAAAGAAAGAATCAATCATCTTCTGATAATTATCTAATAGACAAACAAGGAAAACTTCTTTTGTAAAGAGATTTATTTTATTTGATATCAAAACCGTAAATGTTTAATTAAAATGGCTTATTTCTTTTGTCTTAGATTCCCTTTAATATATATAAAGTTAGGTATGTTTATACATTTGTATTCACTCCTAAACTAATTATCAATTTTGGAACACAGCTGCTAGGCATAAGGAATTGCAATGTTGGCTATATTTATTTTAATTAAGTTTTATGCAAAGGGGGGTGGAAGCCCACTTATTTTTGTGAAATTTTAATAGGTATTAAACATCAATTAATATTCTCCAAATTTAAGTTTTTTTGGTGTAAATTAAAGGATTTTTAGGGGGCATAATATAGACACACACACACACTCCCATTTGAAAATTCAAATATATCAGATTGATCCATAGTCATTAGACACCAATTAAGCAAGATCCCTGAATTTCAATTTTTTAAAAACCTCCAAGTTTAAGCCTTAAATTTTAGACATTTTCAAGAATCAAAATAATGTAATGGATTTTGATCAAAATTGAAATAAGGATTCTAGACATACGGTTTAGTAGCCTTATATCTTGATTTTAATACTTGCATGGGGATATAAAAGTGTAAAACTGTTCTTTTCTGGGAATTAATTTCAGAAATAATACCTTATTTTAATAACTCAAAAAATCTGTACAGGTCATAAAAAATGTTCAAGTAAAATTAAAATAAACCGCTACAGATTAATTAGAAAGTATTTTTTTTTTTTATGATTAAGCTTTTACCATGTTCAGCACCAATGGACCCCACATCTTTTTTCACATTTTGCGTGTCAAATTACAAAAAAATTACACAACAGTTTTGACAAAACTTCCGAGACGAGATATCATTATTTACATGTTCTGTTCTCCTCATCTTGGTTGTTACCATTTTCAAAACGTTTCCACCATTGTACTCTCCAGTTTTCTTTGGGTATGTTTTGTAGTTATCGGTAACTTGGAAATTTCAAACCAAACCCTTTATTCAATCTTTTCGGTTATATTGCTCTCATTCTGTGTTGAATGCTGTTTAGATATCTAGTAAATTCAGCTAACTTTTTTTTTTTTTAAGATCTGTCATAGGGAATTGAACTTGCAACCTTTGGGTAGAATTCATTCTTATATCTCTTAACCAACACCTTTATCCAGTGGCCATGTGTCTAACGCATTACGAATGTCTCACGTATGGAGTTACTGCATAACTATAAATCGGATTTATACGGATACAAGATATCTAAAAAAAGCGTAGAATGAGAGCAATCAATCTTAGTTCATAAAAATGAAGGGTTTGAAGTTTTGGGAAGGTTACGACAAAAAACATTTAAAGATTAGAGAGTAGATAGAATGAGTGACATGTTATAAAAATGCAAACACCAAAGATGAGGATAACAATTCAGAAAATGTAAATAATAATAAAATTCCATTTCTTCCAAATTTGTGCTTTGTTTTTCTTTTGTTCTCTGTACATAACGCGCATGTGTGGTTGGGAGGAAATCTTTACTTTAGTCTAGTCTTACATATGCAAACCCCAAAGATGGTATTGAAAGCATCAAGTAGATTAATACAAAAAATATTTCTGAGCCTCATTGTAAAAAGAAATCTAAAACATGACTTCAGAAACAGATAAGTTACTTACCAGATTCATGCTCTAACAGACTAGCCTGTTGGGATAGGCTAACTCGGTTCCCGTCAATGGTCCCAGGAACAGCTGCTGTTTGTTGTGGCTGTTGCTGTGGTGTGGAAGGCTGCTGCTGCTGGCTTGTGGGGGCACCTTGAGACTGTTGTTGTGGAGTTGGTGTTTGTTGCTGAGTTGTTTGAGGGGTCTGCGCCGTCTGCTGCTGCATTTGAGATGCAGCGGATGTTTGTCCATCTTGGCCACTTGCACTTCCTTGATTCTGCTCCGATGCCTTTTGTTGGGCCTCTGCTATCTTCCGGTCATTATCACGTGAGGCTTGTGTAATCCTGTCTCTAATCTGTTTTGATACAATTCTAATCTCCTCCTCTTGTAAAAATCCTGATTTCACCTTTTAAACAAATACAGAAAGCATTTAAACGTGGGTTCAATTCTAATATAGTGTGCTTGAATAAGACACTGATAAATTAAAATGGTTAAAAAATAGAGGCAATCTTATAAGACTTGATTTTGCAACACATAGCTTCTCATGATTACATGAAAACATGGCCCCAAAGAAACTGTTCACGTGTATTCTAAT
The DNA here is from genome assembly GCA_963556195.1 of Sepiola atlantica. Lineage (NCBI taxonomy): Eukaryota > Metazoa > Mollusca > Cephalopoda > Sepiida > Sepiolidae > Sepiola > Sepiola atlantica. The sequence goes on along the minus strand of OY744532.1, from coordinate 64,484,809 downwards.
AATAGTGTTACTACTCTTCAAATCAAACTAAGGATATTATAAGGGTGAGAAAGTTAAGTAAAATATGTGCATGTATTTCAAACTAAGGAATGCAGCATTCTATAGACAATATATCTTATTTCACTTATTAAGTATACAACAACTTCTATATTACTAACTGTTATGGTACTTTACCTATACAAACTATTTGAACTATTCCATTCTCAATAAATACTGGAAGAATATGCTCAGTGTTGCATCAACCCCAGTCCTTTCGACCTTTCTCTAACTTTGGTTGCTTAGAGACTTTGGACTGGGAAATACCAGTTGAGGATTCGTTTTCGCCAACCAGTCCAGCAGGAACTGGGCCATTTTAGTGGCCTTTTATCTATCAGGCTGAGGTATTGGTCCTGAGTAGTCCTAGGAGGTCCAACTTTCCAGGCCTTGCCACCCCTCTTAGGGGTGGAGTAAGTTTATTGCTTACTGCTTGAGGCACTGACCGGGGAATGCCGACCGGGCTGCCGTGGCAATTTTTTATAGGCCAGTGCTCCTTCTGTAGGGGCGCTGGCTTGAATCTCCCCCACCTTCTGGCCTTGTGCCACATAATGGAACGAATTAAATAGATGTATCAACCCCAGTCTATACTGACAGTCAAGACTGAAGTACGTACCACTACTCTTTTCTCTGTTGTATATACTTTTCTTCAATATACTTGTTTTTGCTAAATCCTGTGTTCGTGTTTTCATTCTGGACCGTAAACAGGTCCACAACACTAACAAAATAAAAACTATTATCATAAACTCACATTAATATAAGATTAATAATAAAAAGAACATGAAATTTAGAAAAGAAAAATGAAGAGAAATAGAAAGTTAAAAAGAATTAACTTACCATCTCCTTGGCAACATTTTCAGGATTATCTTTTTTCAAATCAAAATCGAATTGAATTGCTTCATTTTCTTTATGTTTATCTTTTCGTTTTTTAGGGTCTACTACTCGAAGACGGAGCTGAATAACCTGGTCATTTTCAGCATTTTCATCATCATACCAGGAAACAAGTTCAACTTTCAAGCCGGTGTCTTCAAGGAAAAAATCTAACTGAAGCAGTTCTTTCACCATATACCTAAAAGAAAAAATTAGAAAACATTTTCTCAGATGCAGGTTTCTTTAATCGATATAATTATCTTATTATAATGGACATGTGTCTGTAATGAAAAGTACATATTCTCTTAAGATTAAAAAAAAAAAAAAGGTACTCTTATAGATGACGCACCATGTTTCTGTGCCTTTGCGTCGTCAACGATCGGGTAGGTTATGGAAACGCCTGAGAGTTGACGAGGCAAAAACTGCCAAACAATAAATTGAAGACTGGCAGCTGATAAATTCAGACAAAGAAAATCAAAGTAAAATACATATATAAAAATAAAGAACAAACCATAGCTAAACAACTGTTATTAATTAGATGTTTTTGGTCAAAGGAACCATTGTTAATCAAATGTTTTTAAATAAAATGTTTTTGGTCAAAGGAACCATTGTTAATTAAATGTTTTTAAATAAAATGTTTTTGGTCAAAGGAACCATTGTTAATCAAATGTTTTTAAATAAAATGTTTTTTGCTTGTGCACCGGAAAGTTTCAAAAGATGATTTTTTTTTTGATTTGTTAAGCAAATGTTTTTGCTTTTTAACCTTTTTTCAATGTTTTTTTTAACATTTTTTTTCAAAAAACTCAATTAGTCCTTCGGGAGATTCAATGAACTGACAGATTATAGAAATTGATTGTTTTTTTTTATTTAACATAATTAATTTCTTCCAAACGTTATCGGCTCCTTGGTTAATAGTTTCATCGACTCTCGGGCGATTCTGAGATCTGCCAGATCGTTGACGACGCAAAGTCACGGAAACATGGTGTGTCAGCTATAAGAATACCAAAAAAAAATATCTTGAATTTGCCTAATTATAAGATGAATGCAGCCATTAATATCCATGTAGACATCAAGTTTCATTTAAACAATGTTATTAATATGTTCTCCCAATGTGCAATATTCATTATTTATACAAAAACAAATGGTGCTTACCAGAGTAATTAAATTAGATAAATTATCTTAAAAAATAATCACCCAGAATCCTAAATGTTATACAAAAATAAAAACTATTTACAATAGTTAAATTAATGCTTACTTTAATAAATCAATATAAGAAAATGGATCAAGTGTAAATAACTAGTAAAAACTAATTATACAAAAGATATTTTCAATCATTTGTTTTACTATTTCTTTCAACATTTTCACTAATCAAAGTGAATAAATCAATTTTCATAGAAAATTTTTGATCTTTTGTTTTTAATTAAATATTTAGAAAAACTAATGCATTTTTTAATAATTTCTAAAAAATAAGAATAAAAAAGAAATAGACATTCATTCATTGTGTACAAAATTACGAGTTAAAATTTAGTTAACATAAATATACATTTAAATATTGCTCATCTAAGATTTTGTAAATTCAACCAGCTCTTTCCATATAACAAGATCTCCAAGTAAAGTAATCATGTAAATATTAATCAAAGTACCAATTTTTTAAAGATACTTTATATACTATTATTAAGAGAGTTTGTTTAAAGGAACTAAATTTCCGACCAAAATGAACTGGCTCGGATATGGAATGAGCTGATAAGCAAGAAACAAACTAATTCCGATACTTTGACTCAGTTTCAGAGTTGTAGTCATTTAATGCATATTTATTAAGTTGAAGTCAGTTTTATACAAAGAACAGGAAAGAACGGTAGAGAGTGGAGATGGAGAAGGGTGTGGAAGCAGTTAATCATAGGTTGAGCATATTTTGTTAGCACAAGTTCAGGTAATGTGAAGAGAAGGAGGGGGAAAGAGCAGGCAAAGATATGAAAAAGTGAGGGGAGAGATAAAGGAAGTGAAAGAGAAGAAGAACAACCAGGTACTAAGAGTTGGGTCAACTGGTATCAATTGTGGTGAGTTTCTGTTCATTTAGGATTTTTTTTAGTAATAATAGAAGATATTATTACATTAAAACTACATGGTTGTCACTAGAAAAGCAGGAAATTTGTCAAACAGTAATTTACTTTTACAAAGAATAACTTTTACAGAGTTTTTCAAAGACTAATATTATAATACACTCACAGATGCTCAAAATGTTGTGCGTGCACTTCATAGCAACGTCTTAACCTAGAAATCCAAGCTCACATAATGTATTGAAGAGTAAACTGTGGGATATCAAATCATCAATAGTCTATGTTGTGTCAACATTTCTGAGTTTCTGCTAATAACAAGCCATAAACACAATAATCCATGACATTTAAGTCTGGTCTTTTTGAGGAATAATCCTAAGGTGCATTTAAATCAGGAGTAGATTGCTGAAGAAATTGAAGTGAAATTCTTGCTCAAATTTCCCGCTTTACTAGCGACTACCCGGTATTAAATATTTTCACACTTATTTGCTAGTGTATATAATAAAATACACTTAATGATAGAAAATACAGGTTTGCGAGGCTAAAAAAGGTTAAAGATATACTTTACAATGTAAGAATATAAAGAAAAGTGGTATAAAAAAACAGTTGTACCTGTCATCTTTCTTTGTTTGGATCGAACGTTCTATTATTTCTCTGATCTCTTCATTCTCAACTTTCTCAATGGCTTCTGGTCTGATTCCCTATTGGAAAAAAATAGGGCATAACAAATTTAAAACATTATCCATGAGAAGTTTCATTAGTTTATGAAGTGGTAATAAAAACAGCAGTACCAATCAGAATACAGCCGACATACAAACCAACTCTCACGAGCAGAGAGGAATTATGTTCTTATCCCATTATCTGAAATATATTCAAAAACGTCTCAATCTTTCAAGTCATTCAACACAAAATTTCTAGAAAACAGCATGATGACATAACAAGTAGGCAGTGCAGCAAACTTGTTCAATTTTTGAATCAAAAAGAAATCATAAGACTTATGTCATGATCAAAATCAGGCGATCATGATTAAACAATTGTAATCAAAATCTATAATCCACCTGTAAAGGATATATTAAATAATGGACTTCAGTTTATTTTCTGATGAACATACAAAGCAACAGAAAATCTTTACATTCCTAACAGGTACGGAAATCTAGGATTAAAACCACAAAGGAAATAAAATTTAGACATACCTCATTTTCTTTTCATCTAAAAAACAGTTACTCTTGATTTTTTGTAGAAAAGAGTTTAAATCATTTTTAATGAGTGGCTCGTTGGAATTTAATTTTTTAATATGTCAAGCGACTTTTCCAAGAGAAACAAAATCAGCCACAGAATATAAATTTGTTTCAGTTAAATAGAAACTGTCATCAATGAAAGTGTGAGTATAACTTGAAACAATACATGCAACAAAAACAACTTTTAGCAATTATTTCATCCCGTATTTCACAAAGGTGATAAAGGCGAACATATCGAAATAAAAAGTGACTGAAAAATACAATGTTATTTTACATATTCTGAATTAAAATGTGATTGCAATCATTTTTTGCAGAACCAAAATTTTATCATTTTTAAAAAATTTTTTTTTTTTTACTACACAGAAATAATAATGCTGCTTCTTTTAATGCTTACAAATATTTGATTTTGTGTCATCAAAAATCTCAGCTCAATACTTTATAAAAAGACAACTTTCAAGCATGACAACATAACACATGCACACACAATAGTTTTCAAGTCAGAATTCAAGTTTCATCTTGTACTTCAAAGTAACTTGATTCTTATAAGAAACTTCAAACCAGCATACAAGACCCCCACCCCCACAAATTTGGACAGTTTATAATTAAAGAAAATCAACGGAAGCTTAAAAACAGCAAATTAAAAAAATAATCAATAACAGAAGAAATAAGTTTTTAAAAACGAGTTTTTTTGTTTGTTCTTTTTTAAATAAAAATTAGAACAACTTAACTAACAATTTGGGTGAAAAAAAAAAAATAAAAATAAAAAATTGAAAATTTTCTTTGAATTAAACATTTTATACATTTAAAATGATTAACTAGCAAAGTGAAAATCATATAAAGATTTTAGCCCTTCATTCTTATAGGGCATTACCGAACGAAATGCAGGAAACACTTGCGTGAAGATACCAATCTCGTTGGTATTCAGTTATCTAATCTGCCAAAGAAATAATTCTGAGAGTGATTAATGAAATTTTTAAAATATACAGCAAAGATGGCCAAATTTCAGAAATTATAAACTTTAAGTTAAAAAAAATTTATTTGTCAAAATTTTATTGCAAAATCCATTTTCATAAAATGCAATAATTTGTAAGTTCAAGTGAATTTTGAAAAAAAAAAAAAAAAAAAAAAAAGGCGGTAGTAGAGAAATAAAAAACTTTCTTTCAGAAAGTCAACATTTTCTTTTTTAGTTCAATCAATAAATATAACACATTTTATTGCTACTCTTGGTAAGGGAAAACTAAAGTAAATTTTGGCTTCAAAAATAAAAAAAGGCCTTGTAAATTTAGATCAAATGAAATGCTTAGGTAAATTATTTAACAGACGTATAACTTTAAAAAATATTAAAAATTTTTTTTATTGTACAATGTTCTCGAAAGAAGGACAGGATACAGTCGAATCGAGTATTGATCGGTTAGATAACATTTAATGATTATTTGCTAGACTTTACTCCAACCTGCTTTGAGAAAAATAAAAATAAAAAAGTTAAATAAAACTCACGCTTGTGACTCGCTTGTATATCTGGGCTGCATTCGAACATTCTTTGTAGGGGTACTCTGAGGTGGCCATCTCCAGCATGCACATCCCAAAGGCATAAACGTCCACGGATTCGTCATAGTGCTCTTCATACATCTCCGGTGCCATGAATTCAGGTGTACCTTAAAAGTATACAAAGATGATGTCTTTGTATGTTGTCTCGGCAGTCTAGAAAGGGAAAGACCGTGAGGGAATACAAGGTCATTAGTACAGGTGTGACCAGCAGGCATCCATCGACCAAGAATAAACACTAGGGTTAAATCAATGGCTAAGAATGACCCCCACTTCTTACCTGCTCATATGACCTACTGTTGCAATCAAGTTAACAGGAAAATCTGTTTCAAAACAGAAAGAACTGCATAGTTACAGTCACACAATGAAGTTAGTAGAAACAGAAAGAGGAAAGAAAGAAAATGGTGAGAGCAAGAAAGAAAAAGAAGATGTAACTGTGAGCAATGCAAAAATCGAAATGAAAATTGGAAACTGTAGGTTTTAACTCACCCATGTGAACTGCCAGCTGGAATGTTGCAAACTAAACTAAGCAGAATGACACAGGGCTTGTGATGGCAGGTTCACTTTGATATAGCCATTCTTGTAAGCATTGCAAAGAAAGTCACCTTTATCCAACAACTTACATGAGATTGCAGAAAATTTAAACATACAGACCTTTTTTTTATTTTTTTAAAAATCCATATACTGATCAACAAGTATGGATAGAATTCAAGACACCTGGAAGCATGAAGCTTAATTGATCTTCTAAAGAAAAAATAAAAGATGAACAAAAAAAAAAAAAAAAAATAGCAGAATGCTTAACGTCTATTTACCCCAGTGTTAGAACCTGCTAAATATTTGTAGGTCGGATTATCAAGATTTCTGCTGATCACAAGCTGTGTGCACACTAGTATTCACATGGAATCTATACATTGGTATAGGAGTGAAGGAAGAGGGAGTGGGGAAAAAAAAGGTCAATTCTGAAACATTTAAAATATCTCATGGTTGGCAAATCAATTCCCCATAAACCAAAATCTGAAATAGGAATTTATTCCATAGAAATTCAACAAAAAGAAAGCAGACAAAATTCAAAATTACATTCCATACAAACAATTATTGTCAATAAGGGAACTTCAGATAAGCATATATAAAATAGTAAAAATACTTACCTATCACACTTTTGGCAAAGGACTTGTTTTTCAAAGTGGCCAATCCTAAATCTCCGATTTTCACTGATCCTGTTGTCCCTGTTATGAATATATTATCACATTTAAGATCCCGATGGATTACTGGTGGTGTTCTTGTATGAAGAAACAATAGTCCTTTGAGAATTTGCCGACACCAATTCTTTAACACCTTTATATTAATTTTTTTGAACCTCTTGATGTATCTGCAAGAGAAAGAAAATGAAATGTTTTTACAATTTGAAATTTATTTTAGCATATTGTAATTCCTCGAATAAATTTGTGCAGAAAAAGTGAATTTAGTAAATTGCCTAACTATATACAGATAAGCAAGATATGATTGTATTACTTCATATTCTCCATATATATATATATATATATATACACACACACACACACACATACATATGTGTGTGTGTGTGTGTGTGTGGTGTATACATATACAGGGTGTTTGGATTAATGGCATAATTTCAAGATTATGCTCTACATGTGTCAAGAAGCCTCGTTATGCTGGGCTTGCATTTGTAATTGCACTCCATCTAATTTTCTTTGTAACCAATTTCTTCCTTTGCATGGTCTTTGGTTTGTCGCGATCATATTTATTTACCTGTATTTTGTCAGTTTTCTGTTATTTGAAATAAGGGCAAATATTCACAGAATGCTGAACAGGTCCCACATGTTGGTTATTAAAGGAGCTCCTGCCAATCACAACATAATTTTTCTTCTGAGACTCAAGGCTTTTATATTTGTTTGATGTCATTTTTTTTTTCATGGTTTTGTTGGTGTATGTGGCAAAACTAGACCCAGGCTTAATTTACAATAAAGAATGTTGATCAGTATTTGTTTATGGCCTATAATACAGTAACCAAACATTTCCAGACCTACGTTTATGGAACATATTTATATACTAGCAGCGCTACCTGGCGATGCCCGGGTACAGAATCAAAAAGCAATTTTTGTATACTTAATTGGTTGGCAGATTAAGTTATCACTTTGATCACTGTTCTCTGGCGGGCAGTGTCCACTAAAATGTAAAATCTAAAAAATGCTGACTCATTTCCTGTTTTGAATTATGAGTTGGCTAAGTAAAGCCTGGGTAAGTCGCCCTCCTCCTTCTTTCTAGAATCATCGTATTAGAATTTTGAACCCCCCCCCCCCCTCCACACTGCATTCTCCCTATGATGTCATTTCCGGTTGAATTTGAGGAAATGACTTGCAGTTTTTTTTCAGGAATGACTTGCAATTTGTTTTTAAAAAAGACTACATGATATAATTGTTTTCTATTTAAATTAATACATAATATAATTGAAATCAAGCTGAAAATAGCTTCCTCCTCATAACATCACACACTCGCCTTATCCCCCTCTTACTCCAGATAAGTCCTGATGGGCGCGAGAAGGAAGGAAATACACCAGCCGAGCCCCCCCCCCCTCCTTTTGCGCGGTGACGTTAAGAAAAAGAGCAAGAAGCAGACGTGATACACTATGAATGTTTCAGCCTCCTCCTCCCCCAGCCGTATGCACGTAATGTAACGCGCATCCGCACGTTTATATTTTTTTCACAGATCGTTTTGTTTTAACTTTCTATCCTGTTTCAAACTCAATAATATTCTTTTGCTTGAAATCATCATTTCAGTGTTAAATCCGCTCAGCACGTCACAATTTCCCATTGCCAAACCAAAGTTTATTAATAAATTTAGATCATTCTAACGTCTGACAAACTGGCTAAAGTTAAATCGCAAACAGGCATTAAATTATTTTTTTAAATTATAAAAAAAAATGGCTTTCCAATTCATGTAAAACTATTGACAAAAGAGGTAAATGTTAAAACCGAATTGCAGGCTTGTAGATTTGAAATTGCACTTAAATTATTTCTATAAATAAAGAGATAACTACACACGTAGCATTTTAACCTTTAATTTTGTGGCTATGGTTATGATTTTTTTTTTAATTAAGCGATAAAATGCTGCTTTAAATAAAGTTGTCATTAATTATCTTAACTTTTAAACAAAAAGCTCCCGTCTTTTGGTGAACAAATGGAAAACAATCTGTTATCGTAACACTGTGATTGTGTCCATTTAACGAATGGAATACATATATATTTTTTTTTTAATAAATGTTAAATCATTTTAAAAGCAGAATACTAAACATCTTACTGGTTTGTTTTTGATAAAGTTAAATGAAAGAAAGAACTTTTTTTGTTGTTTTTTTTTTTTTGTAAGTGTCGATACACTAAATTAATTGGAAACTGTATCTGCTGCCCTAAATAGTCAAGTATTTAAATTAGTCATGGCATTATTTGATGTAGTATAGCAATTGTCAAAGAGTTTAAACATTGATGGTGTCATTTACTTTGACGGGAAAGAAATCTGAAAACTATAATAAACGTATTACGTTGTGTTTTTTTATCAACAAAGTGAAAAGATATAAAGAAATTATTTTCTGGCCTTCAGGTAGTCTCTGTTCTGTCCTTAGTCAGAGAGGGGGGGGGGGATCTTTCTTCACTGGGCAATTTTTATCACATCCAAAGTTCTCTTTTTGTATTTCTTCGAAATAGTCAAGTTAACATAGTGATGCACGTGAAATTAATAAAGGCACTTTTTCCCAGTGAATCTCAGAATTAGTGTCTTATAATAAAATTTTGCTAACAGTGTAATGGGGGTGAATGAGAGTGCATACCAGTGACTGGGTAAGTAGCCCTTTTACTTCCTCTTAATCTGACTAAAGAAAAAAAAAAAAGCAGCAGCAGCAGCAAATATCGATCGGGTCTGAACCTAAAAATTAAACAAAATGAGCCAAACTAAAATTTAGTTTTCTAACAGAGACCGATATTATTGCGTCCCAGAAATTACTAATTTATCATATTTATGTGGGTTCTTTTTGTTACGAAAGCTATCGCGCACCGATGTAGAAGGGGGAAAAAAAAATCATTTTAACTTTATATATGATATATACACAAACACGACAAAAGAAAATAGATGGCCATATAAATATTAATTATTTAACGAAAGTATTATAATAAAGTACTAATACTTATATACTAATAGTTAGTTGAATTCTCCTTTGTGTTTTTTTAATGCAAGGACACTTAAGCATGGTGAACATTATCCTGAGCGATTTCATGCAACACTTCAAAGTAATCTTAAAAGTTCTGCATTTGATGATGGATTCTGATTCTTTTTTTTTTTTTTTTTAAAGGTTTCTGTCTAATATGGTCCAGAGGTGTTCGATAGGGTTCATTTTTTAATCTAATGTCGATGCAACCAATCTTGTGTTTTTAGCAGTGTGGTAAGAAGTTTGATCTTCCATAAATAAGAACTCATGTTTTATCATTCTACCACTTGAAAATATTGTAAGAAGGCTAATCTGAGTGGCGGTGCTTGGGGGAGAGGGGGAGGGTAAAAATCATATAGTGAGGAGAGACGAAAGTGATAGACAGAAACCTAGTAAGAGATGGGTCACTTGATGAGTTAGTTGCAAATTAAAGATAACTAGAACAATTAAAATGGAAGTTTTTTTCTCAAACATAACTCAATCCCCAAAACAAAGAATAACATGTATTATGTGCGAGTCAAATATGTAGGAAAAAAAGCTTTAGGGAAACAAAATGTTAACAATAATAGATAGACATATATAAGTGACAGTCATCTGAAGGTTGAATCCTCAGTGCGGGCGATACAAGAATTTCGAATTACTGAAGACTTTTTCCCAGTCATGGCAGATGGAACGGGAGCATGCTACCCCCGTGGATTTAATAAAGGGTTCCGTTCAAAATTCCCCGAGTTCGACAAGGTACACCTGAAGAAGGTCGGAGATTACATCGGCCGAAACGTTGTGATAAAAACACCCAAAATGAGAACAGTAGTCCGAATATACCAAATTCTACAAATTATAAACCCTCATCTAAAAAATTCCGAAACATAATTATTCGTTTGTAATTGTTTGTTTGGGGTCATTCATCAAAACAGATGAGGAATAAACATGCACAGTGAATGACATCACAAAATGGTGACATCTTCATCAAACCAGAGAGAGGGGGGGGGGGATCCTTTCTGATGTTCTATCTCGACGACCCATAACTCATTCAGACTAGAGTCTAGTATTCTCCTAAAACTGTGGATGTTATGTTTGCTTTTCACCGTGCACACTTACTTCATGATTTTTATTTTTCATAGGACGATTATAAATATTGCCCCACTCCCCACAATGAATTTTTGTAAATAAAATATTTTAAAACAAATTGGAAACCACCTAAGTAGGACCAACCCATAGAGTGAATGTTGTATTTTGGTGAGAATGTCTAGCGTAGGGTAAGTCCAAATGTAATGACAAATTGTATGACCCCCCCCCCCCCCCCCCGAATGATTCGGGCTTTATGCCTAAGACAAATGTAAATTTTGATGTGCATTGTCTTTATTTTAAATATTTGTTGTAAATTTGATATTTTGTCTAAATAAAATCAAGAATTATATATTAAAAATAGATGAGGTCATAAAGGATAAATGGTAGTTGCCAAAACCTGTGGGCGTGTACAATCTTTATTTGAAAGCAGCAGCAGCAGTAATGTAATGATGTCATAAAATGAGCTTTATTTTTTCAAAAGTTGCCAAAAGCTACCATTCATCTTTTATTATGTTATCTATTTTCAAGTAAATACTTTTTTTTAGTATTAGGTCAAACTTATGCAGGCCAAGAGCCACTCGAGGATAAGGGTTAGCATGCCGTACTTAGAGACAGGTTCTTGTAAAAACATGATTTTCAACCAATGGTAAAGTCAAGAATTTATATATTTAATAATCATTATTATCATATTCAGTTTAACGTCTAGTTTACATGATGGCATGTGTTGGACGGCTTTTAGAAAATTACTTCTCTAGACAGGTCTTTATTTATCCCTCTTTCTCGCAAGTCCATCCTTATCACTCCCTCGGCCTTCCCCTGTGGGCTGACCTTGTTACCTCAATTGTTCTACATCTACTAACCTTGGAACTCTTATCGATTCTTTCAAGGCGACCATATCATCGAAGCCCCCTGTTCTGCATGCATCTATAATGTCCAGATTTAATCTTCCTTCGAGCATAGTAGATCTGAGTATGTCTTAAAGACTTGCGTTACACATCCATCAGATCATTTTTACATCATTTCTCTCCAGGCAACGCATGTCCTCAATCCTAACTGTGGTTAGGTTTAAATTCCATACATCACATTGTGTACATATGCCTGATAAGAGTCTTCACTTGGTAGACAGTGGTAACGCTCTGCTGGTTAGTAATGGCAAAAGTTCTCTGAACTTACAACTCTTGCTATCACACTGTGCTCCAATGGTATCACCAAGGTAACAAAATTTCTGAACAACCTCAATAATTTCGCCATCTACACATATTTTCTCCATATCTGAGTTTGCATTCATGTCTGTTTTACACTTCCTGCACACAAACTGGTTGTCCTCTCTCAGCCTACCAATAATTCCACTGCATTTCTTGTGTACCCAATGCCTGCATCTAACACAGAAGATTGAGTTGCACCCGACTCCCTTACCACAAACTGAGCATGGGAATTTTCCTCTTTCCGGGGGATTTCCAACACTACAACCATTGATCATCACTGTTGTCTTGGTGAAATTTATTCCCAGGCCTTTACCTTCCATAGCATTCCTCTAAGTTCTGAACGTTCCATTGTTTCACAGGCAAGCACTAAGTCATCAGCACACAGTATCACTTCTAAACAACTCATACGGAACTCTCTGGACAATGCTTCTAAGACACAAATGAAATGCAACAAACTCAGTACAGAACCCTGATGCACTCCTACTTTAACATTAAAGCTTTCACTTTCCTTCTTTTCCTTTCCCTTTAGTCAAATGCAGGTCAGCTACTTATCAAAGGATAAATGGTAAATATAGAAAAACATTTTTTCCAAGTATGGGAGTAGATGTAAGTGAGAGGGTAAAAACTCCTCCTGCTTCCTTTATTCATGACTAATAAAAAAAATATTGAGCAGGATTAAATATTGAAATCGATGAAGTCAATTGAAAATAAGATTTTTGTTTTTAAAATACAGACCAATAGTTGGTGTAAATCACTGGCCAAACAATTTTTTTCATGCAGTAAAAAAACTATTACTCACAGAAATTACGGGGAAAAAATTATCTTTATAATATATATATTTCAGCATTGAACAGTGGTGTTATTTTAATACTTTTTTTTTCATCTCAAGTGCCCATTTTTAATACTAATATCATATTTAAGTTAACATTCCAGTTTTGTGACAACACTCCAGTATGTAAATTTTATATACTACTAGTATTTTCGGAATTTTAGAGATGAGGATTGATAATTTGTATTATTTGGACTACTATTCTCATCTTGCTTGTTATTTTTACGTTTCAGCCGATGTAACCTCGACTCTCTTCAGGTTCATCTTTTCGAACTCTGGAACCTATACAGTTGAGTTGGAATTTCCGTATAAGTTCCAAAGTTCGAAAAGATGCATCTGAAGAAGGTCGGAGATTACATTGGTCGAAACTTGAAAATCACAACCAAGATAAGAATGGTAGTTCGGAATTATAGAAATTACTACTAGTATGTAAAATATACAGTGTAGAGTTGTCACAAGACTGGAGCATGCGTTCTGATGGCTTAAGCTAACATCTTTACTGAATCATTCATTCAGAATTCATTTGTTTTTCTTCAAGAAAGCTTCAAGAGCAATTTAAAGTGAAGATTTGTCAGCGTTCAATATCTTAGCATAAATGCAAAAATTTTAGAGCTTGAAGCAATTCCAAATTTCATTTTTTTTTAATTTTAATTATTCATATTTAATAAAAGAAAGAAAAAAAAGAAAAAGATATAAATTAAAAAAATATTTACGTTTTTAATGTTCCGGAAGTCATAAGTTCTGTGACCAGAACAATAATTTTTCTATTTCGAGTATTTGTTTCTTCCCAAGAATCATAAAACCGCACAATATTTGGATGTTGTAAACCTTTCAACATCTCAGCTTCTTCCCGGAACCGTTGTCGTTCACTTTTGTTCCATTTTTTATCCTGAAAAAAAAAAAAAAAAATAATGAACATAAAATCAAAAGAAAAGTGGTAGAGGTAAAAAAAAAAAAAATAAATAAAAATATTTTTTACATAAAAAAAATGTTTTTAATGTCATTTTAAAGTAAATTGTTCAATAATTTAAAAAAAAGTACGAATTACTTAGCAAAAAATATATATCAGAAAATGTACGGCTACTTCGAAGTCTGCATCTCTCACCAATTTCTTTTGTTGTATGACCCCTCCTCCCTAAACATGTCAAAATAAGGGGGTTAAAGAATTAGAACAGAAATCCAATGTTTTATTCTTCATAGATCTTTAAATGAGATTTTTTATGCTTGAAGGAGTTAACTGTCAAATCTGAATCCTAGAAGTTTGGTTTCAACAGTTAACTCCTTAAATAATAGAATGATTGAGTCTAAGTTGACCACCTCTTTATCGAAATAGTGGTATAGTATAATTCAAAGACATGTGGAATAATTAATCATCGCACAAGAAAATGAAAGAAAAAAGAAAACCGAGGTTATGAAGGCGACAAAATTATAAAATTTAAACAAAATTGATACTGAAACTAAAATTGCCATACCACCCAACACTCCCAACACTAAAATTGCCATACCACCCAACACTAAAATTGCCATACCGCCCAACACTCCGAACACTAAAATTGCCATACCACCCAACACTAAAATTGCCATACCACCCAACACTCTTAAAACTAAAATTTCCATACCACCCAACACTCCCAACACTAAAATTGCCATACCACCCAACACTAAAATTACCATACCTCCCAACACTAAAATTGGCATACCACCCAACACTCCCAAAACTAAAATTGCCATACCGCCCAACACTCCCACAACTAAAATTGCCATACCGCCCAACACTCCCAAAACTAAAATTGCCATACCGCCCAACACTCCCAAAACTAAAATTGCCATACCGCCCAACACTCCCAAAACTAAAATTGCCATACCACCCAACACTCCCAACACTAAAATTGCCATACTGTCCAACACTCCCAAAACTAAAATTGCCATACCGCCCAACACTCCCAACACTAAAATTGCCATACCGCCCAACACTCCCAAAACTAAAATTGCCATACCGCCCAACACTCCCAACACTAAAATTGCCATACCGCCCAACACTCCCAAAACTAAAATTGCCATACCGCCCAACACTCCCAAAACTAAAATTGCCATACCGCCCAACACTCCCAAAACTAAAATTGCCATACCGCCCAACACTCCCAAAACTAAAATTGCCATACCACCCAACACTCCCAACACTAAAATTGCCATACTGTCCAACACTCCCAAAACTAAAATTGCCATACCGCCCAACACTCCCAAATACCCAAAGATAAATTAAATAATATTCAAGAGAATCTTTGAAGACTGATGAGATATATCTGCAAAATATTTAAACATTTCTAAAATGAAAATGTCTTATATTCTGATAGAGAAAAATGTTAGTAGCTGAGGTTAATATAGACATTTTATTTATATATTCATGAGTATTGACGAGTCCAGATAGTATTATTTTAGACAAGAAGATTTTGCCATTGCCTGGTAGAGAGAAATTATAACAGCAGACTGATCTTTCTTTCAGTTGTGTTTCAACCAATTCAACTGAGTGATTGGCTGCTTTCGTCAGCATGTGGTTTTATTAAACATTCTTTTTCATAGAACGGATATTGTAGAGGAGAGTATCACACATCCCTCTCTTCCCGACCAGCAGTTGATAGTCTGTGTCCCCCCCCCCCCACAGACTCTCAGAGAATCCTAAACATCTCATCCAGTCACCACAAAAGAGTACATCGATGAGTGAAACACAAACCTAGTCTATCTCTCTAGGTCAGTTCCAATCACCTGTCCAGACTCCTGTCGATCGCGGCTAAGTCTGCAGTATCCATTTTTACTAAGATTAACGATTTGCACTGAACTTCTAGTGAAGTGTGAATCATTGATAAGTTTTAAGACAATCGATTGATAGTCCAAATGGAAAACCAATCCCCAATTGCACCACACTTCAAAGCCCATGTCACACAATAATCTATTCAAATAGAAATCTAGTTGAATGACCAGATCAGCAACATGAAAGTCCTTGACGAGACCAGGATTGTATTTACTGAGGCAATGATTCTTAAATTGTTACTCTGATTATGAGACTGAATGACCACTGAATGCCAAAAGAAATGTCATTTGCTGAAGACAAGGTCATAGAAATAGATGACCTCAAAATAAGAGATCTAAGGATGTGCTAAAGGGAGATCTCTGGTTGTGGTGATATATCACCCACTGAACTCATTGAAGCAGCAAAGGACGGAATAGAATGGTGTGATATCACAAAATTAGCATCAAAGGACTTTGAGGAGGAGTGTTGGAACAGAGCCAAGATGACTAGAGAGCATACCACTGTGACATCCATCGATTATATGTGTTCATCTTTGCAAATCAACACTTGGGCTATTTGAGCTTTCTGATCCATTAACATACATAGATGTGTTTTCCTCTAGATCAAGGGACTACTATACCAATAGACAAATCTAACTTTTAATTATAACCTTACACTTTCTAATCTTGAAACTCAACCAATTAATGCATAGCTTAAAAAAATAAATAAATAAAAAATTATGGTGGGATTATTAAAATAAGGTTTTCAAAGATGGCAATTATTAACATTAAATCATCTTTATATGTAATATATTCACATTCTGAAACCATTATATTCCATGTGACACAAAATTAACATTTGTCATTTTTTTAAAAAGTGTATTAACTCTTAATGAAAAGATGCAGACAACTGCATTTCTCAATAATTTGTCTCCCCAGCTTTTGAGTTTAATAGTGCATGGAACGAAAAGTCTTTTCTTCTATTTATTTCTCTTTTTATAGCAAAAATAAAATATCTTATTTTTTAATTTTCCTTAAAAACTTCTTACCTATAATACACAGGGATGTGAGTAACCAATGACAAAGAAAAACAAAAAACAAAAAGAAAAAAAGCCTTAAATCGAGATCCCCCCCCCCTCCATGTGCAGGTGAGTGGGTGGATGCCTGCAATAAACCAAAAACAAGAGAAAGACATCACGAGTGCGTCGGGGAAAGAAGATAAAGCGTCGTTCTTTGATGAAACAAAAGTCATCTCCCCATCATGAATCGTTTGATGTTTTAGCCTTCACAGAAAAATTAACATATTTAATTTTCAAAAAGAACTGTCATAAGAGGGAAAAGGAAGGCAAGACAAGATGGAGAGAGAAAAAAACAAGAAAAGAGAAAGATAAAACATGAAGAGAAAGAGAAATAAAATCCGGCCAAATAGTGAGGAAAAAAATAAGGAAGTCTCTAACAATTGGGCAGAAATCAACCACTAAAAAAAGAAGTGGATTTTGACCAAAAAGCGGAGAACCATAGGAGGCTCTAGCAATTTAAGCACAAATCTGCCTTTTCTGGATTAAAATAAAGTGGAATTCCACTGATAAGAACTTACATCCTTGAATACACATTAGTTTCATGAGATTTTGCAAATTTATTTATTCAGATAAGCAATCACTATTCTATAAGTAATCATTTAAGGATGTTTCAAACAAAAGTTTTATTTTGATTACATCTTAAAGAAAAAAAAGAAAAGAAAAGAGAATTATGTGGATACATAGATCTTTGTAAAACAAACAATGGTAGCCAATTTATTTTGGTAGCTCAATTAGCCACCAAATTGTGACCGTTCAAAGTTTGTTGAAAATTAGAAAATTTACTATCTTGTGCGTTATTGGTTCAGAAGCCAATTTTCAGTCTATAACTAAAAATGCAAGCTTCAAGCAAATAAAAAATCCTTAGAAATGTAAATGAAAATTATAATGGAAGAAACAATTAGATCAAACCAGCCTAAACATTGGACAAAATGCTTAAAAAAAAAAAAAAATTATATGGAGGTGCAACTTTGTTTCATTTCAACAGCTAACACATTGAATCTTCTTTGTATGATTTATAGCATAGTAAAGATCAAGATGGATTTTTCTTTTAATAGTAAATCAATAAACCATGTAAAAATATACGAAAATTAACAAATAGCTTTTTTCTTTAAATCTTTATATGCATAGAGACATACAATATCGTCCACAACAAATTTGAAAAACACTAACATTTTTTAAAATGTAAAACAGAAATCGCCTGTTACTGAAAATAGTAACCTTACTTGAAGTAGCCCGAGCAAAAATAATACTATCAATAACATTAGAGGAAGAATTACAAATTTAGAAAGAGAAAAGGTTAAATTTTGTTTACATACAAATTTCATCAAAATAACCCAAAATATAAATGAGATACCAAATATTCAAATTGAAGAGAATTTCACTATATTTATTTATTTTCATATTGTAAACTAGACTGGTTTGTGATACCTGATTTATGTCATACATAAAAAATAAAATAAACTGCTTCAATTTCTAAAAACCCATAATCAGGATAATGAATTTTGTATAAATTATGCATAAAAAGAGAAAACATTTCTAAAAAATTTAAATATCTTTTTAAAACATTTCTAAAATTGAAAAAGTTTTCTGCTTCGATGTAACAAACAGAAAAAAGTCTAAGGATTAAATTTAATTCCATATTAGTCAGAAAGGTAAACTGAAAATAAAATTTTGCATTATGCAAAGCTTTTCACACACATATATATATATTCTAATATTATTTTTAATACCTAATAAGTCTCATAAAAAGCATCCTTTTATATAGAATTGTAAGGGTAATCCATATATGGTAGTTGATCACAAGAATGACTGTCAAAATTGCTGGATGACCGCCACCCATGAATTTGTTTTAAAGAGATTGTGCATTTTGGAGTACACAACCCATTCTCTCCGACAGACAGATAATGACTGTACAGGTGCATGATGTGCCACATGACACAGATCTACTTGGTTATACGTATTATTTTAGAGTTTTACTTATAGTGTAGTATCCCTACCATGGCTTGAGAGTCTAGTTTACCATACTATTCTATTTCAGATAACTTGGGTGTGTAAGAAGGATGGATCCATCTCTTTCTTAAGAGTATTAGTGAAAGCGAATCAATAGGATAAAAATTTAACATGGCATGCCAAATCAATTCCACTCCTTCCAACTAAGTTTATAGACACAGACACACACACCCACCATCTTGTGTACTGTCAGCAGAGCTGGAGAGAAAAAACTTCTACAAATACATATCACATTGCTGATAAGAATATAATAAACACCCACTGAGATTTAATAAGTAATATAATGTTAAAAGTTTAATAATTTATGAACCATACAACTATCTGCAATGTTATAAAAAAAATGTATATCAAGTTTTAATTTGTTTTCAACAGATAATCATAAAAAAGCAAAGACCGAAAAATAAAATCAGATTCAATTTTGAAATCAATGTACATATAATCTGATCCGTTGAGAGTTATTTTAAGTATATTTGCATGACTCTGCACTACTCTGCACTTATCGTCATGATCAAAGTGTAGTATCTGTTCCTACTGGGCGTATTCTAGCACAAGAGTCTAGCTTGCTAATGGCCTAACTCTTGGATCTGAGTGAGGTATGATTCTGTTTAGTCGTCGGGAGATTCGTTTATCACTGGTCACCCCTACCAGGGAATGGCGATGGATCCAATCACTGCACCTTTCCAGAGGAATTTTCTCCCAGCTATACGAAAATAAATTTGACTGGATAAATTATTTACTGAAAGCAATTAACTCTAACTACATTTTATTGTTATTAACATGGACCTACATTCAACAAAATAAAATGGCTATTTTAAAATGAAATATTGATTTTTTTTTAGGAAAGAATGTATCAATGACAAAAAAATTGAGAATCCGTTATTATTTAACTAGAAAAACTACCCGCCCTACGGGTAGTGATTAATCTAGCTGTAGCCTTCTTTACAGAAAAAAAAGAATTTTCATTTCACATATTGGTAATTTAGTGAAAAACAACAAAGAGATGATGTCATGGTGTTATTTGATATATTCCAATGTCGAGAAAATTTATTGTGTATGGACATAGTCACATTTTCTTAATTACGAAAAAAAACAAAGGTTATTTACAAAATCAAGGGATTTGATTTTGTATAAGAATAAAAATGAAAATGAATTCCATTAAGAAATGGTTATATAATGAAAGGAATAAACGAAAAAGCGGAACATCAATTGGTCAAATAAAGCAATTATGTATTCCTTAGTAATTTAAAATGGTTACTTTGTGTTTTTCGCCTTTATTATTAACGACCAAAAAATTAAAATACTTAATGAAGATTTAAAAAAAAAAAAATTAATCTATTCGTTTTGTAATTTAAAAAACTGAGGAGGGGGGGGGGGTATTTTTTCATGGTAAATGTAATGGTTATCACCACCACCCAAACCTAGTTCAGTTTTAAAAATAAAGTATATATTTAATTAAGAAAAACTTTGTTAGTCATTGTGTTCAATGCAGAGTTATTTTTTTAAAGAAATCATTCCAAGGGAATCTAAATTGTTGGTGCGTATAAATGTACGTGTGCGTAAGCTTAACCGGAAGTTATTCGAAATAATCACTTTGAATGTTAAACATTTTTTCATTAAATGGCTTTAATTAATATTACTATTACTAATATTAATATGAACCAAACTATTGTGTATATATAAGAAAATACGAGATCAAAATTAGAAATGAATCATACAGAATATTAATTTATTAGAAAGTTTAAAAAATTATTATGCAAATAAAGCATCTGGATAGCTGTTTTCCGATTAGTATATCAGGGTATTTGAAAATATTTTAATGTATAATTGAATTAAATAAGTTTACGGTGTTTTGATGTATTGTTCGGATAAATGAAAAAAAAGCAACTTTTGTATTCATTATATAATAAAAGAAAAAATATGACAAAAATTGTCTATTAGTTTTTCTTGCTTTCCCCTTCAATACAGACCTAAACCATGCTAATTATTAATTATATATCTTGAGGATTTTTTATAGCTAAAAACATTGGGACAAACATACTCCCCACCATGGTATTAATTGATTTTCAATCGAAACATTGGACTGACTCTAGGACTAATCAAGAGTAAGGGTGATAATCTTCCTTTAATCGTATATAAGAAAAACTTTTTTTTTCTCATATATAAATTTGTAAATTCACTTTACATTTAAATATGAAAGTAAAAAAAATTAACTCAGAGGGAAAGGTTATTTATTTTTTGCAAGTTTCAAAATCTGCACCTAATCACTGGGGGATTTTCATAAACCAATTTTTAAGTTCAGAAAATTTTGTTGACATCCCACCACTTTTCCAGGATAATATACTTGGACTTTTATTTGGAAATTCATTTCCTTTCATTGATAAAAGATTCAGTTTTGATGATACTCCCATTCCGATTGAAGACATTAGTTTGTATGGCTACACTAATTGGCCTTCTAATACACAATCCCACACACGACTACCAGTGTACTTTGAGAAACACCTCATCGACCTTGAAATGCCGATTTGCAAAATTTATACCAGTAACCCTACATTTAGTCTGTATTTGGTGAGCAAAAAAGAAAAGCGATCTCTACTCTCATCAATAAATATTGGTCATTTATTGCAGTATTGGCAGTTGGTGATTTTATCCCATTTGGCCAATGACAAGCTGAACCAGTTCGGATATGACTCAAAATAGGCTAACAATTTGGCCTTTAAGTAGCTTAAAACCATTTTTTTTACCTATAATTGTAACTTAACATTAAAATGAAGTAATGAAAGAACTGTTGATGTGCTTATATCTCTATTGCTGACCTGTGTCTGTGAGACAATTACTATTGTTCTTGCTACTAGCTCAGTTTAAGTTTTACATTTGATAATATTCCCAAGTTGACAATAGTAGTTTTCAAAGTTTGTTGATAATGACGATTCTTTTGTATCAAATTAAAGTGATAACTTGTGGCCATACTTCTAGGATTCATGTTTGAGGTTAGCATATGGCGAACTAAATTACTGCTAAAAGTTACTAAGAACATATTTAGCCAAGGACCTTGTAATATACAACAATTAGTTAATTAGCAACTAAACCTAAGAACAAAAAATATTTCTAGCAGAAAATATTTAAATGCACAAAATCATTTAGAAATCAATGAAAATTAACATTTTTAAGATAAGATTGCAGAAAGGTGTAAATTTGTTAAACTGATTGAGCAAATATTATTTATATATATATATATATATATATATATATATATATATATATATATATATATATATACACACACACACAAGAAAATTCATTATTTTACAAAATCATGTATCAACAAAGCCTGAAAATACTACAAGATACACAAAATGAATGAAAGCAAAAAATATATTTATAATTTTGCCACATTTTGTGTTTCACAGAAAATGAAGAAAATAAGTACTCCATTAGGATAAGGTAATATGACTGATATGGTTGCCAGACCTGTTATAGGCATTGTCTTGAAACAAATGATTTTTGTTTCTTCTATTAGATGTCTTAAAGTTCTTTGATCTTTTACAATATGTAAACATAACATATAAAGTTATCTTGAGAGTTTAAAATACCTAAATAGCATTTAAGCTAACATCACTTTGATTCTGACTCACCAACATTCATTTGTTATTGGCACTAATTTGCTGCAGTTAACTTTTTTTTAAATTGTGTAGTCTTGCCCAGACAACTGGTAATATGGAAACATGTCCCAATTATGACGGAAGGGGGGGGGGGGGGGGGGAAATCAGCAAGAATAACCCATATTTTTAATTGAAGAAAATAAAAACAGTTGTCTCCCTTACAACTAAAATGTTACTTCTTTTTCTGTATATGTTTAAAAATCATGCAAACAAATAAAAATTAAAATTACATCAGTGCATCTCAGGTAGGTACAATTAGTAGGTTATAATACCATTGAAGTTTGTTCAGATTTGTTGAATAAATGAATTTTAGAAAATTGGTTTAGTTTGTCTATTTTATGATAAATGAACCCTTTTGTTTATCAAAACAATATCTATTGTATGCGATTAATTGAACAAAAGGTGTTAACTGTATTACTGTGTCAATGACCACAATAGATCTGGCTTTTTGGCTAAGATCAAAGTATAGTCTTCGTCCATGGTCGACGAAATCCTCAAACCGAGGCAATTTTATTTTTCCAGCCCAGATTGTTACTTTGGGGAAGCTGTATGCTATACATTAAAAACCAACCTTGTGTTAAACTTAAAAATGGGGAGACACCTAAAAAGAAAATCTGATAGGATTTGAACTCATAACAATTTTTTTTTTTAGTTTGAATATACAAATACACGGTTATTTATAAAATATCTAGACTACAATGAACTGGTACTTGAGATTTTTTTTTAGAACAAAATGTCAAACTACTTGTTAATTCAAGACTTCTATTATTATTGTCTAGTTTTTTTTTGTTTTTACCAGTTAGTTTTAATATTTAATAAGTGTTAATCTTTCTTATTAATCATATAATGTCTGTATAGAAAGTAAAAGTGCTACAATTCTTATTCAAACACATTTTTAAAGAGCATCTGAATACTTGCTTTCAGAAATTTGATACTCTTTAATTCAAACTTTTTTTTAAATATCCTGAAACAAAATGAGGGAGTATTCAAAAAGTTAAACTTTATACCAGAGGTGGGGAAGCAGCAATTTTTCCGGGAGTCAGCAGATTTTTTTTCAGACGACTATCCATTTCTGATTAACACATGAAACTTTTCCAAGAGAATCAAATGAATGATTTTAATCAATTATAATTTTATTTCACCATTAATACCTAAGGATTACTACAAAGTGATAAATATGCAGGAAATCTGAGATTACTTTAAGATAACAATGTAGTCCTGAGAAATATAATCTAAGTTTGGACATATCCACCTAAAAATATGATTATGGCATTTTACGTGTTAGTCATTAGTCATAATTTCACAAGATATTTGTAGTTAATTTTATTTGTTTCACTTTAAAATTAGTTCTAATCAAAATGAATTCCATTTTGTAAGATAATACCATTATATGTTGTTGCCAGAAAGGTCTGCTGAAAAAAAAAATTGATTCCCAACTCTTGAGTCATCTTTTGTGTGTGTATATATATATATATATATATATATGGGAAGAGAAGGATGAAAGTAATCCAACGTGATGGGAACCCCCCCCCCCCCAATTGCAGGATTCTGACTAAAAAATCTGATCCCCGACGCCATTAAAACAAACAAAAAATGCCTGACTAACTCCGACTTCTCACGACTGGTTATTACATATCAAGTGGATCAATGTCCATTACTTGATCCCACATAATATGGCATATCATGTTGAGACACCGGTTCTTGTTAGATCATTGAAGTTAAGCAACATTGAGCCTGGTCAGTACTAGATGGGTGACTATTTGGGAATATCAGGCGCTGTATGTAGGAGAACGTTGATACCTCCCTGCAAGAACCGCAAAAACCTGATGTTGTCATCTCCCCTGACCGGGATATACATGCGACAGGGGGCCCGCTTGTGAATTTGATATTCCCTAGGAACTTCCTCCTTTGGAGGAAGCCGACTCAACCCGTCCAGGGTGAATGCCGTACCAAGCACAGACAGTTGATCCCTTCTTCAAATTTTGCTGACAGGTTCTTTTGGATCAAAAATGACGTCCGTTACAATTTTAGCTCAATACCTTTAGCTATTCAGTAAACACTAGATTCTTGAGAATATTTCCCATCAAAACAAACTTGCTACATCCTTGTATTTACAGCTTTTAATAGATCAAATTAAAAACTTGTTTTACGATGAAGGTCCTATTTTTGTCACTGACGTTTCGTTCATTCCGAGCAAACTCAATAAAATGTTGAAATATATCGGCTCCCATTAACCACAGTCATGCAATAAAAGATAAGGAAATAATAAAATCTACTTTGAAGATATGCACAAATGGCTTATATAGACCTTATGTGCTTGAATTAATATTGGCTTTGAAAAAAAATGCTCATGTTAGTAGAATTGTAAAACATTTAGATTTATGTGCGGCATGAATTTATTGAGTTTTCATAAATTTAACCAGTGCATTTTAATGCACTGAAGTTTTAGGATTGGCTTTGCTAAGAATGGGGAAATATCAAAATAGCTTAACTTTTGGGCATTACTGAAAAGTCCTATCACCAAGTGATTGAATTAAAAATCAAACCAGAGATACGTTTCTTTTTACTAAAGTATATGTGTGTGATGAAACTTAAAGGGCCATATCAACTGTCACCAAATTCCATAGTTATGACATTTTAAGTTAACAACTCTAGGAGGTATGTCCTTACCTGTGTGCCACAGATGGAAATTTAATAGATATTATGTGGTGACGCTTATCTCCAATATTAAAGAACATTGGAAAAACATGTAGTTGTGGGGGTTAGTACTCAAGAGCTGCCTTTTCTCCCTATCTTTTTTAAGGGGTAACCTATGACCATGTGGGTAGATTTGAATAACTTGGGACACAAAGTTGTTCTGGTTCGATTTTAATTATTTTTAAACCCTGCATTATAGGTTACGTTCGAATTTAGAAAAGGGAGCTTTGCTACAAAACATTTTATGGTTGATCTTATTGCCTTAAAAAAAAAAAATAGTTATACTAAAGCTGGGTTATTTGACATTTGTTTCCCTACATATTTTCATCACACAAAATACATGTTAAAATATTTGTATTTTTGAATTAAGTTAGGCTTGAAAAAAAATTCTATTTTAATTGTTCTAATTGACCATAATTTGCAATTAACTCATCAAATGACTAATTTCTTACTAAGCTTATGTCAATCACTCTCATTGTATGTGGTTCACCACTCTTATTTCATACAGTGTC
The DNA here is from genome assembly GCA_963556195.1 of Sepiola atlantica. Taxonomy (NCBI): domain Eukaryota; kingdom Metazoa; phylum Mollusca; class Cephalopoda; order Sepiida; family Sepiolidae; genus Sepiola; species Sepiola atlantica. The sequence goes on along the minus strand of OY744532.1, from coordinate 64,459,007 downwards.
TACCACAGTTCATTAACAGTAAAACATAATAAAGCTATTAAATTAAACTAATACATTATAAACAAAAGGTAATATCACCTTAGGTAGTAATAGTATTTGAGAGAGAGAGAGGGAGAGAGAGAGAGAGAGAGAGAGACAAACTAATTATGGATTTTGTCTTTATTCTTCAAATTTAACTAGCTTTGCAAACTCCTATTCTTGATTCAAGCAATCTAATCTGAGCTCAGTGGGCAACATTTTTTTTATAGAATATATAAAGTAGGGCCAGATGTAAATACTTAATAGTTTGGGTTTTTTTTTAACACAAAGGTACATAATTAATTCTGTTTCACCAGTTATTTATGGCAAATATAAGGTCATGTTAAAAAAATATTGTATTCCCAATCAATATTTTTATAGTTATATTTCAGAGGGAGGAAGCTAGCTCTACTCTCTCACTCAGAAGTCCTCTCACTGTCACTCATGAAAAACCGAACCAGGAACAAATTTAGTAAGAGATATTTTCGATTCACCATTTTTTTTCCTTGTTGATTTACTCCATAGTAAAATAATATCAAAATGCATTATATATTTTACGCTTAAATAAAAAAAAAAAAAAAAAAAAAGAAATTTATTTTAATAAATAATTTTTTTTTTTTTTTTAAATTCAACTGCACATTATATGATCACTTTTTTAAAGGTTGAGGATTCATGTTTCAAAGATAGGGAGTAATCATGCCGTAGCTACCATAGTATCATTAGATGATTATCCTCTCTTAATATAAATTGATTTTTTTCCCCAAAAAAATATATTCGACAAAAAACTTTTTTATCTGATTAGTGACAATTTATATATGGTTAACCACGTTGATTAATAATAAGTTTGAAGTGATAATCTTCTGGAGGTTGGAGGTCCAATTCTTACTACAGGCGATACTAACTTAGAAAAACACGTCAGCCATGAAACTGCATACCTCCGCCTGCACTGGCAGCGTAAAGCATAAGGATGGACCAAAATCTTATCTGGGCCTTACTTCTCCATATTGTATGAAGTATTCCTGAAGTTATGCTATGGAAATGTTGATTACTTAAAATCTCATCAGGCTAAAATTTTGCGTGGTGGTTACTGTTATAGAAGAGCACCAGATCCAGACAGCAAATTTGGAAAAATCAGAAGTTGAAATTCCATCAAAATTTTGACAGTTACCAAACTTTTCAAGGTCATATACGATGCAAGACTTCATTGGCTATAATATGTGCCAACTAGTGAATCTTTGCAATGAATATAAACTAAAGTTACCACCAAAAGTGTGACTTTTACCTTTTCAGTGACCTTGCCCTTTGACCTAGATATCCCAAAATTTAATCAGTTCTAAGCTAGACCATGACAAGATATTTTGATCAAGTTTGATGATGATTGGTCAAGTCATGTGGAAACTCGACTGAAAACATAACCTCTGCCTTGGCAAAGGTAATACCATAATAATTAACACTTCTGCCCAGTCAGGGTTGACAGAACAAGAACAACCTAGCCCCATGGATAAAATAAAGGGTTCAGTTTTAAATTCCATATGGGTTCCCAAGTTCAACAGAAAGATTGCCAAGTTTGAAAGGATGCACCTGGAGAAGGCCGGAGGTTACATCGGTTGAAATATGAAAATAACTATGATGATAAAAGTAATCTGCATCATCCAAATTATCAACCCTCATCTAAAACATTCAAAAACATTATACACATGTTTTACAAGATAATGCTAATCTTCTCTATATCAAAATTGAGACAATTTCACGTACGTTTATTTTTCTTGCGTCAACATGTACCTTTGATAATTGCACATAGAATTATCATTTTTAACTTATTAATCAAATATTTATTGAAATAAAGAATGTAATAGCAAAAGTTAACATTTTACAAATCTTATATAAAAAGATAATTTAATTACAAAAATAAATCCACCAGGATGCATTTTGTAAATAAGTCAGCCATTTTAATCTTGTTTACATTAAAAAAAAAAAGAAATTAAAAAAACTTCTTTGTGACCCTTCAAAATTTGATAGGAATTTAGAAACCTTGAAACTGTCGTATAGAAAATCATTTCTGGCGTAAATATTTTTTTAGCACATCCTCATGTAAAGTTTTGGAAGCTATTTGCATCCAAGAATTTTTATAAAATAGAGATTAAAACAACGTTACCTTAAAATTAGTTACGGTTTTATAAGAAAAACTTGAAATTGTTTTTTCCCTGCAAGACCCCCACCCTCATCCAAAATACAACCAAACTTAAAAACAAAGTTAAAATAAGTTTCTGATCATAAATACTTTTGGTTTTAATAATCAAAATAAAGAATTGATTCTTTGAATATCCATCAATCGCATCATCGAAATATAATCAGCTTTCAATTATTGCAGTTTGTCAAGCCATGTAAAAAAATAAAATAAAAACACAATCTCAATGACATTTGGGACATAGCTATTTTACAAATTGGTTATATTATGCGAAAGAAAATAAAAACAAACATTAAACAAAATAATATTCAGAATTAACCAATAAGAAACGAATAGGAACTTTTATAACTGAAACAGACTTATTTATTTTATTTAAAAGGATAGACGTGTTTTTACTGTCGTTTTTGTTTCACTTTTTGTATATAGATTTTTAAAACCTTGCCATTTTCTTTTTTCATCAAATTACTATTTCTTTTTAAATAGGATTTTGAAAGTTAAACTTAATTATTTACAGTATCATTTGGTCATTAAATTATTGAGTCAAATTGTTATAAAACCATAACTAATTTTATTAAATTACTGTTTTTTTTTCTTAAAGGCACCTGTTTACATGAAAATTCTAGTTTTAAAACCGTTAATTAGAAAGTAATTTCTGGCCTCGGACATATATATATACAAATTTGTTCTTATATTTTAATTGAATTTTTTTTTACATGAAATGTTTGAAAAGAATGTGTTGCCCACACCTTCAAACAAATTTATTTCTTATTGAATATCAATCAAGACTAAGGAATTATCACAAAGCAAACTGAAAATATCAATCCGGATATAGTATGTAATTGATGAAATCGATTGGAAATTGTTTTTAAGAACCTACTTGGATGAGAACTATGTTTATACTGAAACAAAATTAAATATTGCAGTCATATGTGCTATTCTATTAATTATTAAAAACAAATAGACTGGCTCTACTTTATATGATACACATATATGATATATATAACTAGCTGTATGTACCCAGTGTTGCCCAAGTGAATGAGACATTGCTTAAAGAAAATAAAGTCGTGTTGATATATTTTTTAAAAATGAGTTTTACTTTGTATTGCAATAAATATTCGTTTAACATAAAAGGAAATTAAAATGATTCAATGTGTATTTATTAAAGTTACATATCGACTGGAAACTCTCAGAAAAAACGCCATTTCATTCTTTTGTTTCTCAAATCATAAATATTTCATACCCATTTTTGTAAGTTGATTGATGTAATTATTGTTTTTTATATTTTTATCTAAATTAATGTTGCCAAAAGAACAAAAAAAAAAACAACTATTGTTAGCAGTGGTAAAACATGTTTTAGCAGCATATTTACTGAATTCAACATGTATGGATATATATTTACATATGTATGGATATATATTTAAATATGTAGGTAGAGGTGCTGATTAAAAAGATTGTCGCTGTCATCGCTGCTGCTGTCAGCAAGTGTGAGTCACTGTGTTCATATGGTATTTAACGCTCGAAAATAAAACAGAATTTTCTTCTTTATGTTCAAAGTAAAACTCGAATATCAATTTATACCGAGAAAAACTATCTCACCTGTAAAAAAGCATTTTGATTGATGTTAAAATTTGCCTATTTCTTTTTTGCATGAGTCAGCAGAATCATCCATAAACACACTATTCTCCAGTGGATCTTTTTTTGATTTTATTGTGCCAAATGTGTTTGTTTAAGTAGTATTTTGAAAGTCAATTTAACGAGAAATTATTTGGATTTTTTCGAAATATTTTAAACTTAAGTTAACAGTGATCCAATATGAATGAAGTGAATACACTATTTTCTGGGGGAATCTCAAAATTTGTGTCTTATTAAATTTTGTTAACATCCTCTAAATCTGATAAAAAACCAAAAACCAAACATTGATAAGGACTAAATATAAAGATCAAACAAATCGATCGAAAATAAAATTTGTGTTTCTAGCAACGTGGACTAATATGTGCTCTATCCCACTAAGATTGTTTTTTTTATTGAACTTTTACTAAGAAAGCTATTGAGCACAAATGTAGGGGAAAAAAAATCATTTTTACATTATATAATATAGTTAAGTTAGTCGGATTCTTGATTTTTGTCATCGATAGCCTTGAATCTAACAAACTGATATTTGATTCTGCCTAGCCGATGTTTCTTTTTCTTCCTTCCATCATGATTATTTACACTAAAAAATTTGATTTAGTTTCTTTCAAAAAATACTTCCAACTAGGAAAATGTTAAACTCAAAGCATTATCATCATCATCAGTTTAACATCAATCTTACATGCTGGCATAATATTAGATAACAATTTTTCATTTACAACAATTACACTTGTTTTATTGATATAAGTGGCGCTTGTTAACTCCAGTCTTATTTACAACATGGTAAGCTTACTTTTGTCTATTTACCTCATTTATTAAAAAAAAAAAAAAAAAAAAATGGTTTCTTCTTTTAAAACACACACATACAAAAACTAGACAAACTCATTTACAACAATTTATTGTTAGTAAATTATTCAAACAGTGTTTTTGAATATAAAATATGGGGTTGCTTACCCAAGTATTTCCCTAAATTTTGTTCGTTTGTAACAAACACTAAAATTAATGTGTACCATTACGACTTGTGTGTGAAATTATAATTGATTTTCATAATTTCAAAATGATGCAAGAGAGACAATCCCGATTTGTACTTTCGTTTATCTATTGGAAATAATCCCCCTTGCCTTATTCTATTTTGATGACAAATAGGCCAATGTTTTCAACCACAAATCAACTTTCGTGATCTCAAAGGAACAGGTGTAAACGTCATTGAAAAACAATTACTAAAAATGTCTTTGCATTTAAACCTGTACTTTTATAGCATTATTCATAGCAAGAATGTCCATTGCTTGTGTGCAGTCTAACATTGGTTCTGATTTATGTAGTTAATAATTTCCTATTTCCCCCG